>JAJHUR010072658.1:0-15737 GCA_027495735.1 Lutjanus campechanus | reverse complement strand
TTTAAAAAAAACATGTAAATAAAAATTCACAGCCTTCTAAACTGGACAGCAGAAGAAAAATACTGGACATTCAAAAAGTAACTTTCAGTTTTTGTTTAAACTTTCTGCTGAAGTGAAATGATCCTGCTCCTTACAGCAAGAGAAGCCTCCAGAGAATGTGCAGAGTACATGCCATCACTCTAGCTTGATTCTGATTGGAGGAATTAAGTGTGTTAAATGGCCTTCTGTTACAATTGCCCCTGGTCTCCCCTACTTGAGTAAGTTTATGTGGTTTACATTCACCACTGAAAAATGGTGCAAACCAAACAGGTAAAATTGAGGTAATCTGTTATTACAGCATTAGAAATCTGGCTGGAAACTTGCATAAAAACACTAAGCGAAGCAAAAGAGAAACCTACCTTACTACCATGGTTCTTAAACATTTTCATAGAAAGACTTCCAAGCATATATGCATCCACTTAAATGTAGGTATGATTAAAACAATTGAACCCTCTAATAACGGTAATTTTATTATACCCCTGAACGTCCAAAAAACAATCAATTCCCACTGATTACACTGGGTTATATAATTAATTGTTTGAACTCAAGGTTGGACTTTTACATGACAAAGCTCCAGTTTGGTTTATGATACATACGAATCATCAGTAGTTCAGGACTATTTGTGTAGTGCTCTTAAAAGAACTAGACAATGTTGCAGCATGCATACTGAAGCCATTGGTCAACTTGAAAGCGGAAGTTTTTCTTCAGTGCGGCATTTATCTTACGTAACTTTGTCTTGCCATCAGAGAGGTGCAGTGATAAAATGTTACAGCTTTTCGTTCGCAACGGGTTTCGCTTTTGATAAACCTACATTTTAAGAATCCATGCACAATGTGAAGGATAGACAACACTAAAGAAGAACATTTTGTTCTGAAATGTGCACGCCGAGGTGCTCCCATGTAAGAGGAGCATGCAAACAAAAGAAAATGATCTTTCTGCAGCATGCTCCATAAGATGTCAGCTCTACTTTGAACAACGTAAAAACATGAAAACTCAGAGTCTGCACTGAATATAAGCGAAAACATCACTGTCCTGCTAACTGCCTGCTCACAAACTATGCTCGTTATGACCTATGCGTGGCGCGCCAATAAAGCTGTTTAGTATGTAAAAATGATCCAGTCCTCGACTTATGAAGTTTTGTATACCGACCTGACTTTGATCCCAGGTGCAACAAATGTCCTTTCTTCTGGTCAGCCGAGGGTCGAGAGTAGATTTTAAAAAGTGGAAATCGTTGCATCAGCCCGACTTTAAACGTGATCCCAATCTGGGAGGATTTGGGAATGCGGAACTTAGGCTATGCCAGCCAAACGTAAGCAGGGATATAAAAAAGTACATAGTGGGGGCAGAAGTGGGGAAGTCGCACCGCTCCTCCCATAAAGAAACACTGAGGCTGCATACTGCAACGACAGTGTGGCTCAGATGGAGGCCTGCATGGAAATACAATACAACCACAACCACCACCAATTACAGTGAAACCCCAAACAAAAAAGTCTCAAACATCTGAATTAGGTTTTAAGAAAAAAAGGAATAAAGGAATTCCATGAAAAAAAGGCAAACAGCCTGCCTAACTTTCTAAATTTATAACATTATCATTTAAATTTATGGAAATAATATATAAATACTGTATCTAAAATTCCATACTAACATGCTAAATAGAAGGCAAAAAAGTATGTAAATTTTTTTAGTATGTCCAAAACTTTAGCATGAAACCAGTATGCAAGATGCACACTATTTCTGTATACAAGCACTGATCCATAAAATATGCATGCCATAAATATCCCACAATGCAATGCAGTAATGACGACAACAACAACAACATAATGGACAAAGGCAAACTGCAACCAGGTCAGCACTGGCATCCCTTCAATTTAAATCTAAGAAAGGTGTCACTTAGCTCAGCACATCCAAAAAGAGACATACTCCTTTTTACTTATACAAAGGTATGTTGACATACATTTGGTGTATGAAATGCAGAGTACGTCATTTCAGATGCAGCGAAAGTTAACATTAAATATTTTCATATTGATTAAGAAATTACAAAAGGGCATCACATTCACATGAGAGAAAAAAAACACTGCACTGTTTTTCTGAATTAATGACATATTTTTCATATAAAAAAAGCTGAAATTCTTTACATGAAAAATTCTTATTAATTCAGAACAATGGGGCAACATTTCTTCCCTCAAGTGAAAGCAAAACGCTTCTGTAATAAATACATTTCAGTAGATAAACAGATTGCAAACAACAGCCCAAACACCACTCTGAATGAATTTATTGTAATTATTCAGCAGCATAGATAAGCAATCAATGCTCATTTTCACTTATTTTTAAATTTAACAAATAAGTCAAAATCTGAAAGGTAAAAAAATAAATCATAAGTTACATCTTGATAAGATATATAGTACTGTAATATAGCACTGGATGTTTTCATGGAAAACTTTCAATGAGGTCAAACCACAGTCGATGACATTGAGGTATGCAGGTACTTAACATGGATGAATATGTAAATACAACATTTACAGCAATCAATAACACTATTAACAACAAAACACAAAACCATACTGTAACATTAAATTCCACATTACATCTTAGATCTAGTAACAGATCAGATATATATAAGCTTTTGAAAAGTATTTGGAATTTCTCAGCATGCGTTTTTTAAATCAAAACTTTACTTCTGTTCAGTCCCTCCTGTTAAAGTAAAAGCCATGCTTTTAGCTACATCACTCTGTTGGCTATGTATCTGGAGAAGGTTTATATGTTTGTTTAGTCACACACAAGACATTTCATGAATGTGTTCCTTGAAGTGTTACAGCATACTGTGGCATATGTTGTTGGTATCATTTCAAAGTCAGGAACCTGCAGGACAGAAAAGACCAGAGAGATCAGACAGATCACTTCCATCTGTACATTATAAGGCGAGGAGAGTTGGAGAATTGAGGATGTCAACTGATTCGGCTTTTCCCCCTCCACCTTTATGGCCGTCTAGTCCCTCTGTGAGAGAGTCCAGCTCAGGACACGAAAATGTGAACACAGACAGGTAGCTGCTGCAGGTGGGGGTGGAGGTCACCACGGGAGTGCTGAGAGGCTCCAGGTCACTGGAGACGGACTTGTACAGGGTCTCCCAGTCCGAGACCCCGAGAGAACTGCTCAGATCTATGTCTGGCACTGATCGAGCGGTCTCCATGGGGGTTTTCTCCTCCAAGCTGGGTAGCATATTCTCCAGTAGCCCGTCCTTAATGTCCAGAGAGGGCTCGAGATCGCAGATGTTGATTTCAGCGCTGGCACAGAGCAAGATATTGGAGTTCCCAGAGATGGCTGTGGATGGATCACTGGGGATGTCCATGTCCTGGAGCGAGGGAGCTTCCTGGGTGCCATCCTCTGGAAGCCTGTCCTCATCTGGACTGGGCGGTAGCTCTGGGGACCCCGTGGGCCCCTGGAAAATAGACTCCAGCTCTTCTGACAGCTGGCACACTGGTTTATGCGTGGCAAGGATGAATTCAAGCCGTTCTTTCTCTTTGAGGAGGTTGGCTATCTCTGTCTCCAGGGCTGCTTTCTCCTCCTCCAGCTTGTCTGTCTCCTTCGGATAGATCGACATCCAGAATCATCCACATTGGAACACACACACACAAACAGTGGGTGCAAATGACAGCTGAGTAAATGCATCACTGTTTACTTACAGCTTGCAGCGTGTCCGTGAGTTCCCTCCGTCTGTTGCGACACTTTGCTGCGGCCATTTTATTCCTCTCCCTCCTTATCCTCTTCTTCTCTTCCTCCTCTGGAGACAGCTGGGACGCAAAAGAAATAATTCAGTTATTGCCTTGAAGAATCCAGCCATTTCATCCCCTAATCCGCTACATCCGTTGCCAATTCACCCTCTGAAGAATGGCAAAAGCATGTTTCGCTGCAATGCGTCTAAAAATAGACCATTGTTGCAGACTTGCTGTGACCTGAATATAAATTGACTGCCTAAGGAAGGCACACTGCCAGCACACAGCACCAGAGGAGCATGCACAATAGCACTGTTGCACACAAGGAATTCAGATTGGCATATGTAAATTTACACTATTGACTATTCTGTCCAATAGCAGGTAGACTTCATCTTGAGCAAGCCTACCTGCTCTGTTTTCCCCTTTCTGGCAGCATTTTTTCCCTTATTCCCGCCCTCTTTGGGTGTTGCCTGGTGAGAGCTTTGTGGTTCATTGGCTTGCTTGCTACCCAGAGACGGGGAGACAGATGTAATAATCGTAGGCTGGACCATCCACTGGAAATCTGGGGTAGAGGAAATTGCAGTGACTGTTGGAACAAACGGAGTGTCTTGAATGCTCATGTCCTCGCAGAGCTCCTGAAAAATGGAAATAATGGACAATGAGGACTTTGATGAGATATATATTTTTAAATAAATCTATTAGTGATGTCAGGTCATTGTGATGACAATCATCAATTAAACCTACAAATCATATTTTTAGAGTGTCAAACAGAGGATAGCCTGCATGTGAGAGGTTTTCTTGAAATATACCCGACCAGAAATAGCCTCCTCTGGATCAATATTTGACTTTATCATTGTTTCTGACGTCAACACTGACGCAGAGATGCTGTGGAGTCTCCTGAATGGATTTATTTTTCTCAATGAACCGCTGCATCGACACGCTCACATTTGGTCCCAGGACGTCGGAATCATAACAAGCCAAACAACGCCGCTATTTTCTCTCATTTCCATCTGATTTAATCTGTTTTCTGATTATGTATCAAATGCATCGAAAATTATGTTAAAAAATTAAAAATAATAAAAAAAATAAGCGCAGCCAGTTAATTAAAATCTTATCAATAACCTCCCCCTCCCCCCACCGTGAAGATAAAAAGGCATCAGTACACTCAGTCTAATAAAAAGAGGTGTTTAATTTGCTTGAGTGCCTGCAGGGCTGCATATTAAATATAAGATTATCAACAAAGCCGTTCATACCTTTGCACTGCTCTCTGAGGAGGAAACTGGAGAGCTCGCCTCCTCTTCTGGCGTCTTCTGGCAGAGTGTCCCGACAGGAGACTCAGTCCGGCAGGTGGGGGAGACTGGATCCATGTCAGGCCGTCAGGTTGTTGTAAAATATCACGAAGAAGAAAAAAGAAAACACGAGTCCTGATCAATGACAAATGTGACTCCTTGGCCTTCCGCCGGGCAGAGCGGCTCGGGTCTTTTCTCCAGGTATATACCTGGTAACTGGACGACTAGAATGCAAGCCCCTCCTTTTATGCTCCGCTAGAATTTTATGAATGAACTAAGACTGTACCATCCGCCAAGGGGGGAGGGGGGGACAGACTGACGGCCACAAAGGCCTACATTTCGGGGTAAAACAGCATTATTTTGACATTTATCAGCTTGTATATTTCCTCAATGAATAACATATATACATTTTTTGTTATAATGGGTCAAAACAAAGCCTACATCAACGCGCAAAAGAGCCAAAGAGACATTTTCTCTCCCATTCACAAATATCGGCTTTATATGAAGGCAATGTGGGGTGAGAAACGTGAGCCTATTTATAAATACACATATGTAACCATTTCATGAGCGATAGAAACTTGATGTTCTGGTGCATTCATGTAATCAAGGGTAAAAAGGCACCCAAGCCATTAAGAATATATAAATAGCCCAAAATACCCCGTGTTTTTGTTCAAAAATAATGCAAAAGCCAATTTATTGCAGGGTCGAGCAACGCATTCTGCACGACCATTTCAAAAATATGTCGATTACACCATACATATTTACTCCACTCACTCCAAAATTAATGTAATCTCCGCATTTCTTTTATAGCCGATGGAACATGCTTTATATTTTCTAATTTAACCGTCTGACGGACCTCTGGGTAAACGCAGCGCTCTGGGACTGCCTTTTCCACAGATAAGAATCGAGAGCTGTTAGCAGACATAATGAAATGATGCTGAATTGTTTACTTGGGGAGGAGGAGGAGGGGGGGTGGTGGTGGAGGTGGTCTGGGGGGCGGGGGGAGGAGGAGAGGCCGCACATGTGGGGGCGGAGAAGTCACGTGACTCGACCCGGAACTGGAGGGAGGAGATGAGGAGAAGGAAGGGAAGGAGGGCGGGGGTGGGGGGCGCACTTGCCAGGAGCCGCATCATCCCTCTTCACTCCCATCACAACAAGGGACTGGTGGGTTGCATGTCTAGACTCTGTTTTCTTGCTGATACCTGTCATTAAGACTTGAGGTCTGCTATTTAATTCTACATGTTAAAATAAAAAATAAAAATTTAAAAATTAAAAAAAAAAAAAAGATAAAATAAGACATTCTTGCAATGGATGAATATTGTAATGATAATTATTTCATTTCAGTTCAAAGTAATTTTACATTTAAATGAAATATGTCAACACAGACAAACAAGGTGCTTACATTGGGCCATGTGGTGTGGGGGCAATAGCGGTGTTACAACTGCCAAATGCTGTGGTGAAATGATGCTGCTCCTGTTCAACAGGCAGACAGAGAATCCTACTGAGCCTGTGCAGAGTAAGTGTCGTCACTCCAGCTTGTTTCTGATTGGTGGAATTGAGTGTGTTACAATTGTGCCTGGTCTCCCCTACTAATATCACATTGCAAAAATAACCCACTACAAGTAAAAGTCCTGTATTCAAAACCCTCCTTAAGTATTTAAGTGTTATTCAGCAAACTTCACTTAAAGTATCAAAAGTAAAAGTACTTATTGTGCAGTTAAATGTTCCCTGTCAGTGTTGTGCTATTATATCTAGTGTTTGAATTAATATTATTGCTGTGTTAATGTGTATGTTGCATATTACTGCTGTAGATGTTTAAGGTTGAACTAATTTTAACTACTTTATATACTGTTTGGTACTTTAAACAACAGCTATGCATCATATTCTGTAACACGTGTCAAACTCAAGGCCTGAGGGCTGAATCTGGCCTGACGCCTCATTTTATGTGGCATACAAGAGTTTGCAAAGAATATACTTGTATTGCGCAAATTATATTCTATGCTGCATTATGGAAGAACAATGTATATCCTAACTTTGTTACCTGCAGTTTGGAACAATGAAGACGTTTAGCTGCTAGATATCAATATACACTATGTCCAAGAAAAGGAGAGTTGAGGCAGAGGGAAGGCAATTTAATGAAAACTGGGAAAATGAATACATGTTTGTGCTTAATGGAGACAAGCCAATATGCCACCTTTTGTAACTTTTTAAATAATAATAGTTGTACACTTTAAGGTCTGCTTGGCATTATTTTTTCCTAGACTTCTGCTTCCAGACTTAATGGGCCCAGTACCCCACTTTGGATACAATGAGTTGATAAGTGAAAGTTCTTGTCTGGTTCCTGATCAAACCACCCTCTCTGCTGAGTTGATTTCTCTGGAATATGGCAAAGTGGCAAAAATAGCTCCACACCCCTCTGTTAACTTTTTCCTCAGATCACTGAGATCTTTTGATTCCTTTGGCCACATGTTGTACACCAAGGAGTAAGCCACAACCGGGAAATTTTCACTCACAACAGAAAATAAGGACCAATTTAAAGTTTCCTTCTACAGCAGATCCCCAACTGGTGAGTAAAATTTTGAGATAATACATATCATAAAGGGAAAATTATACAGTGTTGATGGTAAACATAATCAATTGAAGCATTAAAATCCGCAGTGCTGCTATATTGACCAAGAAAAGTGAATTCTCCTGCTCACGGAGCCGTGCAGCTGTGCCTACATGTACCAGGACACATTGCGGGCGAGTTTGTGACTTCCACACCCATGGTGCTGTGTTATCACCACCCTACCCTATAGCTATTACTAGACTAGAAATCAAACCTGAAATAGCCTGTAGTTCTTCCTTAACACAATTAAAACCACTGTGACATCACTGGTGCAGGAAGAGAAACAGATTTTGCAGCACTAACAGCTGCCATAACCTGAAACACACACAGCAATTAATTGCTTCACTTGACTACATTTACCATCAACACTGACTGGACATCCACATGAAAAGTGCTAAATATTACCTTTAAAACAATAAGAAATATAATATTTTCTCTACAAATTATTAGTGATAGTACAAAAATTATTGGCTGCTGACATTAGAAGCCAAAAAGTGTTTACTATTTAACAACTTAATAAGCTATGAGTTATTCTTGTCATTGGGCACTGGTAGGGTCCCAGACTTGCTGGTCACACTGAACATGTAGCGCAGCACGGGAGAAAATAAACTAGGAAAAAGTGAAGAACTGTTATTACTGCTGTATCAAAGATCATGAGTACTATGAATCCAAACTACAATTGGTCGGTGCATGACGAACTTTGTGACAGCAGTAAGAAAGGTTATGTAGAGATCACAGCATCTAAACATGTTTGAGAAATATTACTCTTTCAGCCCCTTTGTCAGATTGAAAACACAGACAAACTGACCCCCCTTGAGTCGAAGCTGAGACATCTTGAGCACCTCTCCAAGTCCATTGCAGATGATTTTGACTACTTGAAGAGATGGGGGCAAGAGATGGCATACACAAATAGTAAATGATTAGAGCAATATCTTTAGTGTATATGTAAATCACCACTTAGGGAAAATTGCAGCTATGCCGTTTAAACTTTCCAGCATTTCTCTCTTTTGGCCACATCTCTATGTATGATGTCATAGCAGGTGTTTTGCCTTTAAAGGGAGAGTTCGGATTTTTTGAAGTAGGGTTGTACGAGGTACTTATCCATAGTCAGTGTATTACCCACAGTTTGGAGAAGCAGCAGGAGTACAATCATCCGTCAGACAGCCTTTTCAGATAAGAAATCGCTGTTATATAAGCCAAACATGACTCTCTCCAAAGCAACATGACTCCTTTGGCAGAAACAGTCATTTTACCTCATAGAACATGGGAGCTGATGGTTGACTAGAGACTTAATCTGTTTGTTTGATGTGTGACTTGGGTGTTTTAAAGAGGTAGTCCAGATTCACTTTAGTCAAACTGTAACACTAACAAACTAACCCATCAAGGCAGCAGTGTGTCTGAAACTATCAAGCTGATGTGAAGTGAAGTGTAAAAAACACATTTACCGGCTATTCCTCATCTTAAACAGCTTCTACCAATACAAGTGCTGGTCTTCAGCATCACCTGCATGAGCTGACCGAGTGCACTGGCCATGATGAAAGTTTTCTATTTGAGACAAATCTTCAAGACAAAGAACCATCCAGTGGACTGCATGTTTGGAGTCTAATGATGCATTGTATTTCATAAATGTTAATTTATCGTAATATTTTCTCTGTTTTTCATGTTCTCTTTCTTACAAAACTACATGTCTCTGAGGTATGTCTTCCTATAAATCTACTGTTGTATTAGTATAAAACAAAATGTTTCAGCCACAGGGCTTTGAGCCGATTTGAGCCATTTAATAAAGAAATAAAGAAATTCTTATGAGTTACATGAAGATGCATAAAGTTAAAAAGTACACATTTAAAATAAATTTCACACCCACTTATCTATTTCCATACAGTTCCCATGCTTTATACATTCTTCTCAGCTTCAGAAGGTTGGGTTTCTGTAATTTCTGTAAAGACAAGAATGCTTAGTCACCATCAGAATGCTGGACTGTACAATGTCTTGAATTGAATGTTTAGTGCAAAGTCAGATGTGCTACTCCAGTCTGGTACCTTCTGGTCTTTGTCCAAATGGAGGATGTCTACGAGGGGAGCGATGGATGGACGGCCATGGGCACACTGGAAGGGCAGCTGGCAGGAGGACAAGGACGCCACCAAGCTGTGGCATTCATCTCTATTCAGGCTGTCATTGAATTTGACGGCACCTGTTTATTGCATACATGTGTGCACATGATTTCTATTAAGATTTCAGTATGAAACTGTAATTTATTGAAGTACGGAAAAAAATAGAAAAATAGACTAAAGGATGGAGAGAAGTAATTTAACCTTACCGTGGCATGCAAGGGAGGCTAACACCTTCAGCACAGTGAGAGGTAGAGTTCCTCTCACTGTACCAGTTGAGCGGAGTAACTAAGACAAAAAATAAGAAACACTACATGTTAACCCTTTATTGAGTAATAAGATACTTTATCCCCCCAAAACAGTTAAGAGGTTAGAAAGACACTTTAGAGCTTACCTCAATCTGCTCTCGGAGATACTCCTAATGTGTGATTAGAGAGAAAAGGCAAAATGATAAACATGAGGGGATAAAACTAATCAAAATCATCTTTGACAGCAGTTTTTCCATTGCTCACAGGAACAGAATAGACATAACAGCTAAAAACAAGGACCACAAAGCTGAACAATTAAAGGTAAAGAGTAAACAAAACTGTCATGTACACAATAACTTAAAAAATAGGTGCAATTTGGAGTGTTATACCAATATGGTGATAAACCAATATTGATAACTGTGATGTTTAATAATGAAATATTGATATCATGTTAATAACACACATAATAATATCGTTAGGCCTTGTGGAGCTTTTGTTTATCAATTTATCAGGTTGCCTTTTCACTATCCATTAAGTGTAATGCCACTTTTTGTTCACTTTTGTACAGTTATGGTTACAGATTCTCTCTCCACCTCCCTATACTCGTATTTTGAGAGTAACTGATTTGCCAAAAAGACGAAACACACAATAAACAAAGTCAAAGATGAATTTGAATAATAGCATTAAAATTATTCTCTTTTTTTTTCAATTTTTCAACAGATATCTCGATAATATCATTGTTGTTAATTCTTTTGGTCCTTGTGTACATCGTGTATATAGAAACAGATTAGTTAAACACACAAATACAATATATGGTCTTCATATGGAGATTTCAGAGTTTTTACCTCAACAACAGACTTGATAACAGATGGTCTCCCCCGTCTGAGCTCATTACGCTCCCTTTCCATAAAGCACAATGGTACTTTTCCTACAAAGACTTGTGGATCCTCTGCCTGTGAGAACTTAACTTCCAAGCCCAAACTCCGCAAATGTGACTGGCACGACCTGGAAGTGAAAGGGTCAGAAAACACTGTTCAGCAATAAGAGTTAAAAAAAGAAAAGTGTGGTGCAGTTTGACAAAACATTAAATAACACACAGAAATGGTGAAAGTGGGTTTTAAAGCTTTTAGGGTTTATTCTATAAGATGCTACTGGAAGGATGACAATAAGATTTCTAAGGTGTGGTGACTGTGAGTGTCAGTATCTGTGAGGTCTCATCTCATCCAGGAATGTAGATCAGAACATTAGAAATACCAAGAGATCAGAGGTCCATGACACCCTGGCTGTAACCAGAGTGTCTACAAGTATCAGCAAGTTAAATGTAAGACTTTTTAATGCCACACTAAAATCAAATGTGAAAATATAGGTATACTCTGAGTAAATACATTTATTGTCAGTTCAAAATAGTAGGTAAGGTAAAATTACAATAACTGGTTGAGTTGAAGAACCTTTGCTCAAATACATTTATTAGCAAAACCCCAAAGTTTAACAAACCTTCTCAACCAGACTTTAAGACTATTTAATACTTTTAAAACATTTTTTTTTTCATAAATGTAAATTTAAGAATTTTTAAGATTTTTTAACAACCTGTTACCATAATCAAGAGGGGAAACAAGGCAAACTGTGGCAGTTACAGGCAAGGTGCTTGCACTTGTTCCTTTGACTTGACTCCTTCCACTGCCTGAAAATAGACATACGTCTCTAAAAAAGTGCTCCAAATAAAAGAAAATGCAATGAACAAAACACAAATTTTGCATGGAACTTTAAAGATATTTAATTAAGGCATTTGAAGGAGTACACTCTACTTTTACTACAGGCTGCGTGAGTAGTGATGCTACTGCATGATGGCATATGAGCTACACAACAGCTCTGGGTAAAAACAGAGGTGAAATGAGGCAGCGTCACCGCACCTGCCCTTTCTGTCATCTTTATTGCTACCATCCTTCACCTCATTGCCAAAATCTGCTGCTGGGTGTCTCAGTTGTTGTATAGTACAGAGAGCTGGCTCTTAAACCTCAACCAGTTTAAGACCAAGGGGAAGCAGGGTAAGTAAATCCATCAAGCAATGACAATGCCATCACACAAAAGTAAAAAACACCAGTATATCCTTCATAACACCTTCACTGACACATATAGGCCTAAATAAATACGGTTCTTAAATACAGAATGCTGCATCAGACATTGCCAAACAAATTACTATATAAGCATTCTTCTCTCCTAAAAAATAATTTCTATCTTTAACCGAACAATGCCCATGCCCATATAGAAAAACACACCTTAGCAGCCGTAGCTCTTCTTCTGTGACACTGATCTGAAGCGGTGGCACAATGGTCGATGAGCACAGATGTCTGTCCCCTGGTACATCTGGGTCATCCTCATAGGAATCTATGATAGGACATAAAGTTTTCACTGTAGTATCACATGAGGGTCCCAACAACAGTACTATTCATTTTACATTTCATTCTCAATAGTAATACAATGCATGGTGTGTGTGTGTGTGTGTGTGTGTGTGTGTTTTTTTTTTAACCTGCAATTAGACTTTCAAGTCGAACTCTCTCATGTGCAGCATGTTGATCCACCAGCACCAGAAGGTTTCCTAAGGTTCCAATATAAAATTCACAAGATGTTGATAAAACAACAAATGACAAAATGGTGACGTTCCTGTCTCTTAGGGCTACAACTAACCAGCATTTTCATTATCAATTAATCTGTCAAAAATTTTCTCAATTAGTTGATTGGTCCCTAAAATGTCTGAAAACTGAAAAATGCTGTTTCCCAAAGTCCAAGATCAGGCCCTGAAATGTTTTGTTTTATCCACAACAACACAAAGATGTTCAGTTTACTGTCACAGAGAAGAAAACAACCAGAAAAAATTCACAACTGACATGCTGAAATTAGATATTTTGAACATTTTTTCTAACAAAATGATAAAAACAGGTGGGTATCCGTTTAATAGTTGACAATTAATCAATTAGTTGACTAATCATTGCAGCTCTACTATCTATACCTTCAGTTTTAGAAAGTGATGCAGGCTCTTCTTCTCTTGTATTGATAAGGCACGCAAGGAACTTCTTATCCACTTGATTAATGACCTATATGATAATTAAAAAGTGGCAATAAAATAAATGGTTGAAGCATTCTACAGCTACATTTTGTCAGAACATTCAAACAAAACCAAAAAAAGAAATTTACCTTCATCGAGTGAATCATGGCTTTAGAAAAACGGTATGGAAACAAGATGTTGTGAATCTTCACAACCAGTCCATCAGCTTGCCCTCTTGATATGTCCACACCAACCTGTCGGCACGCAAGAGTTCATAATACATCATTAAAACATTAAGAATTCAACTGAACTTTAAAGTTGTATTCGTATTAAGACCTTAAACTACAGAACAGAAAAAAACAAGCAGTAAACATGTAAATCTTTGCAATGTTACAAGACTGTTAAACACATTCTAATACAAAGTTAACACACAAGTGTTTACCGTAGGAGGTCGGTCAAACACAGGGTTATTCCATTTTGAGTACAATGAGGTAAGTGAGTTGGAGGTCTTCCCATTGTCATCTGAAAGACAGACAAGATCTTATGTGAACACAAACAAGCCAGGATTTATTTTGTATATTGTGTGCGTGCCTGCAGTCTATAGCAGTGATACTCAACTTGTGGCACGATAGGGTGTCAGGAAGCCCGCCGACCATTTTCTAATTTACAATGAAAATAAACTGATTCACACTTGGATCTTTTTGTATGTTTATACCCAAGGATGATAAATATCAGGGCCGACAACATTGGCTATATTAATATCAGATTTGACAGATTATGGCAAAGTATTTCTTATTATTAATATTTATTTAGCCTAATTCTTAGGCAAAATTCTTTATACAAGCTGGAGTATATTTGTGAAGTTTTTGATGTACTTTACTAGAAAAACTACACAAATATTTGAGGAGTCTAAACTGGTCTTTGTTTTTGTTGTTATAATGATGTCAGTTGGGTCAGAGTTATGGAATATTAAATCATCCATCTTTGATCACTTAATCTTAGCCTTTCGAAACCTCAGGCATGCATAAACTTCAGGTTGTATGAACATTTTCCAAATACAAAAATTTTTAATTATTGGTCATCTTATTGGTACTGGCCATGAGAAGCAGGTAATTATCGTTATCAGCTGAAAAAAATCATAAAATGCATCCCTATTTATACCAATTAGCAAATGTACAATAAGGTCCTTTGGCTATTACAGATTAGCCGGAAAGAGTTTAAATGTTTTATTCATTCTGTCCCTGTTAAGAGCAGTTTATGTTTATGGCTCATGTTTAGAAATGATTCCAATATCTGATCGCATGATGGAGGAGGTTCCAGCTATGTTTAATGTATGTTAAACGTATAGAAGTTATTAAATGTAACCAAAGCATTTGCAACTAAATTGCAGTTGCAGCTATTAAATGCAGTAAAACACTTAATTTACCTGTCATATAGGCCTAGTGTCAATCCTTGGACCAAGTTAATTTAGTTACTACGTCCGTAAATTTAACAATAAAGAATTTCAAAGATGACTTATGGGCTTTTTAATGTTAATATGAAAACTATTATTAAGGCTTGTTTATTAACTAGCCCCTGGCCTCCTGTCATTTTGCAGAAGTGGCACTCAGGCAACTCAAGTTGAGTATCCCTGCAGTCCTGTCTACAGTCTGATCTGTCTGTGAAGTACCTCCTTCATCAAGCCCTGAGCTAATCACTCTGTCTGTCCTGGACTCGGGTAGGAAGGGCAACACTAGATTCACCTGAAATGGGTAACATCTGTATTCCATCCCTACAGTTTAAGGAACAGGAATAAGGCATTCTTGGTTACTATCATACCAACATAAACTGCTGATGAGCACAGAAAGGCTCAAAATAACTCACCCATTTCAGAGATGACACTAACTGCCATATTGGTGACATCAGACGTACAGCGCACTTTTGTTTCTTCAGTAGGTGGGTCCTCATATCGGCTGAGCCCAGTCATTTTGTTGACGTACACCGTCTTTCCCACAGATACGTCGTAGTGATGAAGCCAGTCCCCTGATGCGGAAGCCTCTTCCCTTTCAGCCAGCTGAGGATTTGTACTGCAACCTGGGACTGGCTCAGGATTCTGTGCAGTGTCACAGTCATTCCCACTGTTATTGCTGTCTTGGATGACATTACTGCCTCTACTGAGACAGGTATTGTCCTGCGAGACAGTCCTGGACAGCTGTGGTAATACTTTTGAACTGTCTGTCCTGTGCTGTTTCAAATGGCAGAGTTTAGCTGCCAAAGATGTTTTGCTTCTATTCTGTGCGGAGACCGGTTTTAACTGGGTAAAAAGTGGTGGGCTTTGGAGACTGCCCCGTGTCTCATCTTTTTCTGTAACATCACATTCTTGACGTTCTTTCTGGCAAACCAACAAATTCTGGTTATTCAAAACAAATCGGTCTGGCTGAGGCACACTGGTAGAATTCTCCTGACGCGACTCTTGAGAGGATAATTTCAGTTCATCGGATTTACCATATTCTCTTCTAAACTTCTCAAGAGATCCAAACTCCTTACCCAAAGACAACTTTTGATCTGTTACAACTCTGGGAATCTTTGAGGGAAAGATAGGAGCAAAGTCTTTGCATAGTTTCTGACAAGATCTGTCATGGCCTGCATCCAGAGACATTTTGCGCTTTGACCCAAAGGATCTCTCCTCACATTTTTGTGCTAAAATTTGCTG
>JAJHUR010072657.1:26076-41795 GCA_027495735.1 Lutjanus campechanus | reverse complement strand
ATTTGCACCTCCATTACAATTTATAATACACCAGGCGGTGCCAAGTTGCACCAAGATGAACTATCTCCATAACAGGGTTTAAGCACGCCATGGCAACAACTCACTGACTGCAGCCAACTTGTACTAATTTCTCTTCTCCCCCTCAAACAAGCATGTGTTGTGTATTTAACTCTCAGTACTTTTGTAGCTTCTAACTGAATCTATGCGGTTTGAAGTTTAGTTTTTCTCCTTAGTCGCTTTTTGTACTTTCATGTATCTGCTTTACTTTACTGTTTCATAGGAGTTTGTGTTAAGTTACTGCTGATCAAAACCTAAAATTTTAGATTTTGCTGCTTAATAATAAGGCTTTTAAAAAACAAAATATCTGGGGACTTTATCAGGGGAGATTAAATGTGTTCATCCACTGTGTTACAGCCACTCAACAGAAGAACAGTGTGTCATCAGTTAAAAGACACACCTTCAAGCAGCTGGTCCTGTTATAATGGAGATGCAAATCCCTGCCGTATTAGGCTGATGTGCTGAGTCAAGCCAAGCCAGCACGTGTATGGAAGATGGGCTAAAGACTCAACATTTGTGACAGACAAAAGTACACCAGCCATGTCTGTCAAAGGTCATCATGCTATTTTCATTACACATATATATTTTTAAAATGTCTTTTTAGGTTATTTCTGATAAGATGTATGTTTGGACAGAAGGCCATAAGGAAGGAAAAACATTTAAATGATCTGCATTGGTTTGGACATGGCCTCAGTTCAAGACTATATTGATTCCCTCAAGACTCATTCACGGCTCATCCCAACGACATTAACAACAAATGGATGGCTGGTCAGGAGGGGTCCCACGGTGCTCTGACACAAAACAACCACTGGCTGGTACTTTACCCCCTCCTGACATCCCACCAGCCCAAACACCCCCCACCCCACCCCCCCTTCTCTTTCCCTACAGTCCACTGACCTGCCCTTGCCCCCCTCCTCTGTCCTTCCACTCCACGACCATTGTGCCCTCCTTTTCAGGCATCCTCATATCACCCAAAACAAATGGGTCCCGTATTTTCCTCTCTCCTCCTCCTCCTCCTCCTCCCCTCCTCCTTTCTCTTATTTTCTCTTTCTCTCCTTCACTCGGTGCCGATGAAAGGCAGGCATTGAGCCGGCAGTGGCATTCCAAAACCTCAGGCCTCGGCTCCAGTGTGTCTGGCTATTCAACACTGCTGGGAGCCATTAGTTTAAGTAAGGTCTGACCCGCCTACTCACCCACGGAAAACCCTCAGATCTCCTATTACATTCGGCACACAGAGGGGAGACACACGGCTGCTCCTCGGCTGCAACCAGTGCATGTGTGCAGAGGCAGGACAGAGACAAATAGAGATGAGTAAATAAAGAACTGAGAAAGAAATGCATGCATGAGTGTGTGTTTATGAGTAAGAGGGAAAGTGTAGGGTATGAGAGAGAGTGGCTGCATGTGCGCTTAAAATTTATGAGCGGTGGGTCTCACGCTCACTTGGCTGCATCTTCCGAAAGTTTCCACACAGGGAGGCCAAGTGCATAGCCAGACGCCAAACCCTTCTCACCAATAACTCCTCTCTTAAACGATATTCAACAACCACGCACTTTTCGAAGTCTCTCCAGCCGCTCTCCTGTTTAACTTGTGTACCAGACGCGCTGTCAGGGATATCCATCTATGGCACTCGCAGCAGAATCCTGAAATACAGCAATTTCACTAATTAGAAAATGATACCACGGATCAGAACTCGCTCCGCGCTGCCAGCCTCACCCAATTGTCGGCACATAAACATGAATAGTTCTCATAAACAACTCCATGTTTGGGCGAACTTGTGTGTTAAAGGAGTGTGCGTGAGTGTGCTCAGACGAGCCCACACACACAGACGTAACACATACAGTGAGGAGGAACTAAACACTGGACATTCCTCTCAATACAACAGGCTTTATGTCAGTAACAGGACTGTATATTGTTCACAGCTGGACAGTAAAAGATTTGTGACTTTGCCACCTTTTTTATAAGGAATTAATTACAGTCCAAAACTGAAAGTTGTCAATTACATCATTTCTAGGTTCTTGTAGAGGGAGTCACCTTATGAGGACAGACGATTACCTTCTTATTCCACTAGTCACTCCTCACTAATGCAACCCATACATTATCCCTCTATGTTTAGAGAATTAAAACACTTAATTATATTTATTTGTTGAGTCTCATTCCCAGGTTATCAAAAACCAATCTTTTGGGTTGGTGGCTCGGACCAAACTGTCCAAACTCAATCCAAAGCGTTGGCATTTGGTGACCTGGAAAAGACACTCAATAATCAACTATCTTTCTTCAGAATCTCTTACCCCACCTTTAGTAAATGGTGTGTAAAAATAACTTAACTTTTGCCCCACTAACAACAGAGGTGACAAGCCCCCCAAATTTATCATTAAATGGGACACCAGTTTTTATAATTGGTGCCATGTTGAAGGAGAGTGCTGCAGCCGGCAGAAGAAATTAAACTACGATGGAATCCTCAAAGTACGTTCACTAAAAGTGCTTGTTTTTGCCACCGAGAGGCTTGGGTTTTTACTATGAATAACTGAGAGCATTATGGAAGGGATCGCTTTTAATCACCAGAATCAGCTGTTCTATTGCTGTCACCAAACTAACCAAACTTCCTTTGCAGAAAATGTAACTTTATCATTGTCACTGTTATCATCATTCAAACTAGACAAAAACAAAATAAATCTCACCAAAAATGTCTTGGCTAGTCTTTCCAGTGCTCCAACAATCACCAACTATGGTTTGGTCAAAAGAAACCCGTAATTCAGCGAGTTAGATGTGAAATTATCGGGAGACGAAAAGCAGCGGGGAGAAACAGTGTGTAGCCTACAGCCAGAATATTTTTACATCTGTCACAGTGAATCAAGGGTTTATTTCAACCAAACCAGAGTCGGTGATTGTTGGAACTGTGGTAAAATGAACCAAGACATTTTTGGTGAGTTTTATTTTTTTTTCTGTTAAGTTTGAATGAAGTGTGTTTTATGATGGTAAAATGACTGTTTCTGAAAATAGAATCTGGTGAGTTTGACAGGAGCAATAAAACAGCTGTTTCTGGTTAAACAAAACTTATCTTACTCTTTAAAAAAAGATCTATCTCTGTAGCGATCTTTTCCATAATGTTGTCAGACACTTAAGATAGCCTGTCAACAGACAACCAGGCACCTTTGGTGGACGCACTTCGACGATATTCAGTTGTCCATAAAGATTAGGTTTTTGTGCTTTTGTGCTTAAGGACAGAAACATCTAAGAATAAAAAAATCTAAACTGACAAAACTGAAAATTTCCCCAAAATGTTCAATATTCATTAATCTGTGTCCCTGCATTTGGATGTCCCACTAATTGCAATTAATGGGAGCAATAAATTAAGCCTTGGATGAGAGGAGCGACACAAAAGTGATGAATGCAGTAGCATAGACATAGCATAGTCATAGCATATCTTTCTATTTTCAATGTTATAAAAATACATGAACCTGTAACCATGTCAAGGTTACCGTGTCATGGTTCATAACAACTCCCACTAAGCGGCTTCAAATAAACGCACATCGCCAGCAGGCTGAGAGAGGGAAAGTTGTCTTGACAGAAATGCAGGCGATGACAACACCACCCACAATATAATGTTACTTTATACTGTATAGTTTTGCCTGATGTGTGAGTGTGATTCTTGCTACCAGCAGCAGTTGATTCTATATAAACCGTCTGTCTCTGTTTCTCTCTCTGAGGCTGCAGGAGCAGCTGTGTTGTTCTCTTCCCTGGCGATGGCCACACCTGTGATCTGCAGGTGGTTCATCTGGCAGTGGAGCCGGGAACACCTGGCCAGGCAGAGAGATAGAGCCTGCAGGCTTTACTCTCGGCATGCATTTGTGTGTGTGTGTGTGTGTGTGTGTGTGTGTGTGTGTGTGTGTGTGTAATAGTTTGGGGGATTTCAGAAAGGCTCAATTAAGTTGAGAGGAGATAACGTCTGTCTTTGCAAAAAAACACACACACACACCCACATACACTCACATTCAAAGACATGTGTTGGCATTTCCCAAGGTTAAGCCTCAGGGATGTTTGGGCTTGTCAGTGTTGCAATACGATCCTAAATGTGTGTGTGTGTGTGTGTGTGTGTGTGTGTGTGTGTGTGCGTGTGCGTGCATGAGTGTGAGTGTGAGTGTTATGGAGAGAGGGTGTATTTACAGTTTTACTTGTTCTAGTTCTTTTTCATTTCAAGACATAACAAATTAAAGTTAACCTCCTCCTGCTTTCCCAGTTATCCCTGCTTGGTTTTGCAAATCAAATGTACAAATATCTCCTAACTCAGCGGTTCAAGGGGTCCCTAGCAAAGATGATTTCTTTTCACTGTAAATCCACCCATAAGCACAGAAGCTGAGAACAGCCAATCTTGAAATTCTTGAGACTGCAAAGTAATTACTCACTTATCCCGAGACAACAAAGCTATTTTTTTTAAAATAACAAAATAAATTAACATGAGAAAATGAGATTTGTTTTCTTGAGATAAAAAAAAATTACCTGTTAAAACAAGATTTGTTTTCTTAAGATAAAATAATTAACTAATAATTAATTAGATTTGTTTTCATGAGATGAAGAAATAACCTGTCATCACGAGAAAATGTGATTTGTTATCTTGAGAAACAACCTGTTATCATTAGAAAATGCATTAAAAAGAATTTAAACAACAGCCATTCTTGGCTTCTGTACATAAGAAGGACAATGACAGAATATATAATCAGACATCTAAACAAAACTAAAACATCTAAAAGCAAAAATCAGATGGGGGACCCTTGGATAAAATCTTGATGGGGGTCCATGGTCTAATTTGAGTAAGTCTGGGGGTCCTTGACATGAAAAATTTTGACACCAGCAGTCCTAAGAGAACGACAGGGGAGGACCGCAGCAGCACCTGCTTTGTTGTTGCTCTGCAGACCCACCACGAGTATGACATCCTACAGTACTCTGCGAGGACAAACAGGCAAAGACAACAAGCAGAGACACCAGCTGTGGACAAGACACACAAACAAGAGCACCCAGAACGCATTCCACCCTGGGAGCAAGAGCCATACACAGTGCAATGCAAGTTTATGTGTGCGTAGTGAAGAGAGCAGGTCCTGTTCTCTGACAACACAGAGCCCAGCAGGAGTGAAATCAGAGAAGGGACAGATGAGGTGAACTTGACAAAAGTCATAAAACTCACAACTGACACGTGGAGAGAAGAGCTTGAGAGTGATATTGGCTCAGGCTAAGATCCTCTGTCACATTCACTGTCTGTGTGTGTCTGATAAAGTGAGACTAGGCCAAGGCCACACATCATCTTCATCGTTATCTGTCAGGATGTGAAGCAGTCATTATCTGGGTCAGAGACTTTGATGTTTATGCTTGTTGCACAAAAGCATGACATGTGTTTCAGCTGTTAGGCTAAGTGATGATCGTTTAAGTTAAACAATTCCATAAAACATATCCATTCCTCCAATATACAGAAATATGCTGAAAATAACAGAGCCAGATTTATTGGTCGGTTGATATCATTGGTCCAATATCAGCGTATATATCTTCTAATATGCACACGATACATGATGAAGATTGTTTATATTCATTTATTTTTATTTCTATTAGCAGCCTTTTTTGTATACTTACAGGTGCAGGTTGTGAAATACTAACATTCTGGTAATGAGACTCAATTATCAACCATTTATTGACCTGTGATTGGTGTCCTGTCATGGAATGAGTGTATATTTCCAAAAAAGTTCATCAGTTTTAACACGAAAGATCGTGTCTTTGTACTGTATTCAATTGAACATAGAGTGAAAAGTATTTGCAGTGTTTTACGCAGCATCCCAACTATTTTGGAAGTGGGGTTGTGCAAAAGATAAGAAATTATGGAAAGTGGGAAAAGGGGGGAAAAGTGCGATATTGCATATATCTTGTCAAACCATGAACTGAGACTCTCCAATAAGAGCTTATACACAGTTGGATGTCAGCTTTCCTCTGGGCGATGACAGGCCAGCTGCAGTTGGACTCTCCACATGGTGGCCAAGACAGACGAGGTGGAGGGGATGGAGAGAGAGGGATAAGGATAGATAAACGGAGATGGAAAGGGGAACAGAGGACAGAAAGATTGGGAGAGAACAAAGAGGAATGGATGGAGGGAGGCCGGACGTCAGACAGAAACAGGAGGTGAGAAAGAAGCACCAGGGTAACCCTGGAAGGCGTGGAGAAAAGGGGTAACCAATGCTAACCCCTCTTTGTCTGGGGCCAAGTGGGAAATGA
Organism: Lutjanus campechanus; assembly: GCA_027495735.1. NCBI lineage: Eukaryota > Metazoa > Chordata > Actinopteri > Lutjaniformes > Lutjanidae > Lutjanus > Lutjanus campechanus. Next base: position 35,486 of record JAJHUR010072657.1, on the reverse strand, counting down.
TGGAAGGGGGGTGAAAGGCATGAGGAGTGGGAACAGAGAAACGGGGGCATTAAAAAAGTATAATATGGTGATAAGTTCCTTTCACTTGCTTCTTTTTTTTTTGCCTGACCACTCCAATTCACTCTGAAGTGACTGGGCCCTTTTGTTCCCAACCACTTAAAGTAGAGGACCGAATAAATGCCTGCACACAATCCTGGGACCTGCATGCCGCCGTCCTGATAAAGGATACATGGGTTTTTTTTTCTCCACGATGATTTAAATGAAACACAGAAGAAACACACAAAAGAAGCCTTAATCCCTTTTGGTTGAATGTTTCAAAAGCCATATGACAAATATGCAAAACCACTCTGGAACCCAGCGAGCCGCCTTTTTGGAATAGTCGAATGTGTCAGAGCGATGTTTACGCTACCTTGTGACACCTGAATACAGAGGTCATGGTGGTGGCTGGTAGTATAACAAAATGACAGTGTTAACAACGCTCAGGAGCCGAGCCGAGAGCTGCAATCAAGAGTTTAAAAAAAGCAGCTAGGAGAGAGCTAGGGGTATCTTTCCGAGGCGGAGAAGAGCAAGCGTGGACACTCTAATAGCTCTCGTCTCCTGTACGGCTGGGTATTTCTGTAGAATTGTTATTGGCGGGTGATCCTCGGCGCAAGATCACATCTGGATCCTATCCTCACAGCCGCTCCGTGCAGTGCCGCACAGCAACAAGAAACAGCTGTGCAAAACTGGCTTCAATTAGCCTCACATTCTCCCTGACAGTTAATCCCTTTCTACTCGCTGTTTTCTTTTTTTCCCTTTAACTGTTTGGTCACTCCTCTCTTTCTCTCTTTTTTTTTTTTTAAGTTTGCTTCAGGTTGCCACAGTGTCTGAAGTAATAGACAGGGGAACACAGTGTGCTGAATTGGAAACAGACAACGGGACAGAAAGCTAAGAGGTCTCACGAAACACGGAACATGACAAATCCTATCTGTTTGGAAAGACCGATGATGCTGTTTGGAGTGGTTTGGGATTCAGCAGAAGGGAGGGAACTTCATAATAAGATGCAGAGATGATATATTTTCATTTCCTGTCAATGGGTAATAAACGCGTCATTACAATTAGGTTTTGTTTAAATCTTAGACTTCAATTTTCCCAGCAGTAGATTTGCAATTAAAGCCTGTTAAAATTGTCATTTAGACACATATTATTACTCAAACAGAAGACACCAGATTCTTTGTTGTGGTTCTCACATGTGGAGCACTGGGCAACAAAGTGACCCCATAAATTCAGTCTTTAAATATCACTTTTCCCACTAAAACCACACTTAGCAAACACTTTAGTGCGATCCAGAAGTGCAGCACACTGAATGAAATGTTCATGAGTCATTAATCAAACTCAGCTCTGCTCACAACTGCACAGCAACTTGACTCAGCTAAACTGCACCGGGGAATCCAGCTCCAGCTTCAGATCGGTCCTGTGATAGGAAATGGGAGCCAGATTTTAGGTAAGGGAGCCGATCTGATGGGCTTGATGAGCAAATCTGGAAGGTTGTGTAGTCATTGTAGCCCTGGGGCCTGAGTAAAACACTAACAGGTGGTAGTGCTGGTGGAAAAGACCCACGCAGAGACCAGAGGGAGTGAGAAGGATACTGGGCTCACAGCCTGACACACACAAACACACACACCCGAGCACACACATTTTGCAAAAACACAGCCAACCGCATGCATGACACATAGCAACACACAGAAAAACAGACGAATGAACACAATTCGACGCATTTGCACACATTTTCTACATATGTACCTGAAACAACACATTCACAGACAGAATTCTCCCGACAAAAAGCTCACAATTAAACACTAACCTCAGTTTAGTAAATACATATTTATTGATGAAAACCATGTTTAATCAGTTTGGAGATAGTTACTTACCCAAATGAAATAAATAAACAATAAATTTGAGTTCTATTTGGACTAGGGATGTCACGAAAATCGATACTTTGGTACCACGTTGACGCCAAAATTCTGAAAATGTGGCAGAACTCGTTTTTCTTTACAGTACTGAAGGATCATCCAGGATTAAAAATACATTCCCACAAACCAGTACAAAAACCATGCCATCAAACTTTTCAGACGAAAGGAGGAAACTCTTCCAACTTACTAACTTAGCAAAGCTGCTCACAGACATCCAGAAGGTGAGTGAGCGAGTTTCACTTCATGTTAATGTTACATTGATGACATATTGAATATCTCCTTGTTATCTTGAAATGACCAGTAGTGTTGCCTGAGACAGCTGCACTGCTGTACTGCCAGTTACCATAGCTCACAGCTACTGTCTTGTCATCTGTCATCCAGATTACAAAATATAATTTAGCATTTTGTCTCTCACCAATTTACAGTACTGCTGCATTTGAGTTCAACTTATATACTTATATAAGTTACTTACTTAACCTCAAATTACTACAAGTTCAGCAGCAGAAATCACTGCAGTTTGCATTACTATCCAGACATGGCAACATGCTGTGCTCCCCATACAGTGTGTCCGATATCCCACTCATTCTTTTGTCCGAGAGGGTCAGAAGAACTTTGTGGCCAAAAATTAGGCAAAATTTTTTCTTGTCTTTGTTTTTTGGTATTGAGAATCATGGAAATTCACTGACACTGGTATCAACTACTACATTTCTGGTATCATTACATCTGTAGTCGGGAACTATTAACTATATAAGAAGGGAACCGTTAACTTTTGGCTGCAAGTCCTGAGCAAACCATTACATTATTTACTAGCTAGCTAAAAGTTAACAAAACGATACGTTGTTAGTTAGCCTCGTTAGCTTATTCAAGATGACTCGGCAGAGAGGCTCTAATTTCTCCTCCTTTGAGAAAAACTTTTTGGCCTAATTAATGGAGCAATATGGCTGAATGATAAAAGATGAAAACAGGGACAGGAGGACAGTAAGGTAACTGACAGACGGTTTGACACATCACAACACAATGCAACTGCAAACATTTTCGATATATATGCACGAAACTACACTTCTTCATGCTTACAAACACAATCACAGATGTCCACACGTGCACACAAACAGCCCACAAAGACAAGCGGGGGTGACTCAGAGAAGATCTGCAGGCACCTCTCCTTCTTCTACCTCCAGCACAGGCAAATTCTCCCACATGGCAAAACACAAAGGGCCCACGTCTGGCAACGCTAACAGCCCACTCAAGCCAAAACCAATTAGGTCTCTAATGCAAACCTGCAGGGCCCCTTTGTCGTTTATTTCCCCTTTTAATGTCAGAGGATTGGAATCTGACTCTGTAACCCACCCCAAAGAAAAAGAAAGAAAAAGGCAAAAGGGAAAATTATCGGGGCTTCCAAATTATCCACATGTTTTCGAGTAGAGCTAATTGAATCAAGGCAGAATGGGAATGATTGACTAGTGTGTGAGCAATGTTTAGCCTACATGCTCTTTAACACATTTTCTCCCCGTGTACACACACAGCATCCCTGCTTTCCCAGAGGGCTATTTAGCTTTCTGCGTAACATCAAATTACTCCAACTTAAACAACAATTACGGTAAAACAGACGAACACACATATTTTATCTGTTTCGGGTTTTAGTTGGAACCAGAATTTCCAAAACAGGCATTGCTTTCAAACCTAGAATCCATCATGTTTGTAGTTATTACAGTACACACTCTGCTGCTCCCTGGTGGTCACTGTAGCAGCATCATCAGCATCATCACCATCAGCATTACAGTCATGTCTTTGTCATGCAATTATTTGTCTCTATGTGGACCAATTGGAGTCCTCTGGGGTCTCACAATGACACATGGGGCCCTGCTGCCATGCCCTCAGGCACTGTGACCCCTCTTGCATTGCAGGACTGTACCATTGACCCCCGATGTAAAAGCAGACAGAAACTGCAGGCAAAAAAAAAGGGAAAAACCTCCGCCTCCTGGCATCAAGCAGCAGCTCCAGCCTGGTTTCACACCGCCTGGTGTTTTTGTCTTAAAAAGCTGTAAACTCCAGATGGTGGAAAGAGAAAAAAAACTTTGCCTGGTGGATTAAGGGCTTCAAATCCTCCACTGAAAAGACACATAGACCCGAAAGCTGCTATTCAATCAAATGGGAGCATAATAGCTGTCTTGTGGGGGCCATATAAGGGATAATGCATCCAATAGAGTGAGTGTTATGCATAGTTTATTCTCACTCTTTAATGGATCCTAATGAGCGTAAGATCTGAGCAGACAAAGGGATGACTGGGGGTTTGTTTGGTCATTAAAATGATTTGATAGGATCTGAAGTAACACATTCAAAGGTCTTATCTGAAGAATTAGCCTGCTCTGGGAGACGAATCAGAAAATAATAGAGGGAGAAGTTCTTTTTTTTCTGTGCACATTAAGTAGCCTTGATAAAGCTTAATTCTGCTATATTTTCATTAGGAGGCAGGGACAGCCCTTTAGCTCAGATTCTGGTGCTTAATTATGTAAAACACATAAATGAGATCACTGACATGTGGGCCATCTGTAATGACTCAGCTGCAGCAGAGTGTGTGCAGGTGCAAATATAGGCCATATATAGGCTACCTGTGGGTAACAGCCAGGTTACAGTGACTCAAATGTGATGCTTCATTACTCAACATGCTAAGCATAATTTAAAGTCTACTTACAGTTTAAAACACTCGGCATTCCGACCATGCTGCTCGTATTTTTGAGTTTTCCTCTTCGTTGCAGAATGATGGCTGATACAAAGTCCTTTAGTTTCTCTTCGGCAGGGATGAAAACTTCACTTTAAAGCACTTCTGAATTAAAAGAGAGTAAAACGAAACCTGCAGGCAGACAAGTCTTGATCGATTCGGTTCACCACCAGGCACCAGGTAGTTTATTCTTCAGCTCAACAGAGAATATTTGTGTGGGCGGTACTAATTGTGAGCATTTTTTGTAAAGCAGAAAGCCGATAACGTTCCGTTACAGCAGGGAAACGGTGTCTCAGAAATGATTAACTCCTCCGAGCGGCAACAAGAGGACACCAGAGCTCAGCTCACATAATCCTCTCAGCAGACACACTTCCATTGCCTTGAGCAAAGTCGTTTGTGACCTCGACTTGTTGGTGTATTGATTTTGTTTTTCACAGCCTCAATCTATAGCCTGGAATGGCTCCACAAATTGTCATTGGAACAAGCAAGGATACAGAGAGCCTGATGAAACTGAAAATGATGGCTTGTACTTGATAATAAGCAGCCCTAGGAATGAAATGGTGTTTCTGTTTAAAAAAATTTGAACAATTTAACCACAGTTGGACTGGGTTGCACCAACAGATTAATCTAGGATTATTTCTAACCAGAGTTCTCGCTAAAATACTCATTAAAGTGACACTTTCCATGATAACTAACTCAATATGTACTCACCACTATGCCGATGTGATGATATGTGAAGATCTTAAGTTCACCAAACAATCCTGGAGTTTTAGGAGAAGCAGGGTAGCAGCCTCATCCAGTACAATGGCAGTGAATGGTGACCACGGATAAAACGTTAAAAAATAGCACACAAAACAAACACAAAATGTCTCCAAATGTCTGGTGTAATCCAAGTGTCTGCAAGCCGCGACATTAAAAATTAACCGCAAAAGACGCCATTTTCGCCATGTTTTTAGCAGAAATATCAGCTGTTGCAAGTAGCCAGTAAGACGTAAACATGGTGTCGATCTATACGAAGTCTCGCGAGATCGACGCCATGTTTACATCTTACCGGCTTACCTGTCGGGACCTGGTAAGCTTTTTGGCTGAATTAATTGAGACATATGGCCAAATAACAGAAGACTAAAAAATAAACAACGGTATAGTAAGAAAAAGACACTGACACCAGTCTGTTTTAATGGATAAAAAATGTTAAAGGAACTGTCTTTGAGGAACTTGATTATTTTGCTCAATCCATCTGAAAAATGTAGCCATTTTAGAAGTTAAACCTCAGGTTTAAAGTTAATACTGGATCACATTTTAAATTTGAGTTTGAGTTTGAGTTTGGGTGCAACAGAATTAATTTTAGGTTTAGAGTAAAATCTAAATTATGTTTAAAAGAGAGGTTTAAATTTAATCATTCTTAGTTTTAGTTTATTCAGATTTGTTGCAACATACTTTACAGTTAAGCCATGATTTAATCAGGTTTAAAAATTAATCCTTGTTTGTGCAACCCAGCTAGTTAAAAACCTGAAGTTAAATATTTGTTGTGTCATCTGTTGAGTTTTATAAGACAGAGTCAGAACTCCAAAACCTACACAGTCAAACTGAGCTGGACTCCATCCAAAGTCTCACGTGTGCTTCTTCTTTACAAGCATAATACAGTATTTGGATGCTGGCTGAGAAGGTTTTGAGCTATACCACCCCCAACACACACACACACACACACAATCACATCCACCGTCATTTTTCCACCCTCCCTCTCCCCAGCAGCCACCCACATATGCCACACGCTCCTGTCATCCCCCTCCTTCCCTTCCCCTCCAGCCCCCCATCCTCCACTCCTGCCAGGCTGCCACCTGCTCTCTGCAGCATGCTGCACAGCTGCTCTGCTACAATAACAAATTAAGGTCCACCATGGCAGGCAGGAGTCATTACCTACAGCTCCTGCTACGGATGAGCCAAGGAGCCATCAGCTACCGCCGCCTCTGTGTGTGGGGAACACGGGGTTTCCCCCCTTTTTCTGTGTAAAGCAAGGGGGGGCAAGGGCCACTAATTGTTCTGATGTGGAGCAGAGGATCAGGGGGTGCCACAGTTTGGGGAACACAGAAGTCAAGAGTCACCACTTGGTGTGTCACTGTCAGGAGCGAGTCACGTGCTGCTGACTGTGCTGTTTTCATAAACAGTTAAAAAAAAAGAGAAAGGACAGCAATGCATGATCAGATCCCTGATTAAAAGTTATTTGCTTTTATTTCACACAAAGGTGAACTTTCACATCAGATGTTGTTTTGCTATAAGTAAGCTATTTTGCCAAAAAAAATGCTACTTTCTCGCGTTTTTCTAAAATAACATAGTATGGCTATCACAGTGAATGAGCTCTGTGTTCAAATGTGGTCCTTGTCCTTGTGTCTTGTGGTCCTTGTCCCTGCATTCAGTGGTGGATAGTAACTGCATTTACTCAAGTACTGTACTTAAACACACAATATGTTAGTTCTGACCATAGATTCTGACACATAATATGTTTGATGACAAGTAGTGTGGGATCATGGGAGTCATTTTCTTCACTGTTAAACAAGGACCATTGCCAATGAAATTCTAGGTGACGTAACTCAGGCAGACAAAGCAATGTATTAAAATGTTTATCCATGTTGTGTTTAGTCACGTTTATTGACTTCTTTCCTCACTATCTGTGTATCTGACTACTTGTTCTCCCAGACGATATAGTGAGTGGCAGCTGTTACCTTGAATAAATTAGGGATTTTCCTGGGTTTTATTACTGTTGGAAACATTTGGGACAATGTACAAAACTAAACAAGATGTTTTTATACAATTCAATGCAGAAATGTTGGCTTTAAGTGCAGTTTTCATGCTACTTTCTACTTCTACTCAATTACATGTCACAAGTAACTTTTCGCTGCTTGATGTTAAATTTAAAGTTTTAGCTACTTTAGAGATTTGAATTAATACTAAAAAATATAATCACTTATTTTGATCCTAATACTTTTGTACTTTTATTTAAGTAAAATGTTGAATGCAGGACTTATTTGTTACAGAATATTTCTATACTGTGGTCTGAATACTTTTTCCACAACTGCCTACATTAGAATCTTGCAATAAATGAATCCAAATTAATTAACTGAAATGTAAATCAAGATAAACTACACCAGGAAACAAAATTCTGATTTGTTAATGACAGGGCATTAGTGTCCACAGAAGAGCTATGGGTGTCAAAGTAGAGTTAAAAAATGCTAGATACAGGTTGCTTTGGAGAAACTGAAGTAAACTCAAAGATTCATGATGCCATTGTTTAAAATGTTGCCAATGACACCAGGCCTACTGTCTTAATGAAAAGGGGAGAGTCTGTAGTTCCACATAACAACCACCCACATAGTCTGTGGCAGGTGCATGCAGTAAATGGAAGAACACAAGACACAATAAAAAAGAAAAGAAAAATGTTACTCTGATACCTTGAATGAACTGTAATGATAGCCTTGAAATTTAATAGAGGAAATAATTACTCCATCTCAGTCAGCACACTTTACTTCATTGAGGTTTTAATCATTTATTGCATCAATAAATTGCATTTTATTTAGCTCATTTTGTGTCTCTGCTTGTGTTTTCAGAAGAAATGTGCAAGAATGCGAAAGCTCTGTTCACCAAACATCCTCTGGAGCTTGGGATACAAAACATTAAATTGCACACAGCACACACTTTACAAGCAATGATGTATGCAGAAAGAATGAACATCAAACCTTTATATGTGCCGCCTTGTTTGGAGTCTATGGAGTATGTGACTTTAAAATTACTTCTGTGCATGCATGAAGTACCACAAGTCTCCATTGCATACACATTTCCTAAGTGAAATATTCAATTTCTGTATCATCGTCTTCTATCTTTTATTATTTCAACATGTAAATCATCAATCAGTGTAATTTAAATCTACATGTGTAGTATGTATTCAGTGAAATACTCCTACAATGAATCAGTCCAGACTAAACCTTTGATTGTGACAACAATGTCCGCTCTAGCTCATCTTGTCAACCAGCTCTGTGACAGGTTAACAAAGAGATGACTAGTCAGTTAGCAGGAGGCTGAAGTCAAAGAAGAAACAGGCTCAGACGGTGGTGGGATTTGCCGTGGTCATTATGGTCTCTCTGTGTGACAGCTGGCTATTGCCCCCCCCTTGATCGCCTTTCAGCGTCTTTGTCACAGCCCCTTTAATCACACCAGCAGGACTGTTACACAGCAAATCAGCTGACTTGACCTACTGGCTGTCTGTCTGAACGTCTAACGTCCTGAGCTGTCGCCAAGTTTTTACCTGATGTAACCCTCTCCAAACTGCTTTTTCAATTAAAAGTTGATGAGATTAAGATAATGAAAGATGTCCTGTGTTCATGGAAACTCACTGACAGCAGGTCAATATTTTTATATTTCCACTCATTGTTTTGGTTTTTGGCCTGCAACGGTAATGTTTTGGTCCTCTCTTACCTCTCTAAAAACCCAGACAAAGTTAGCAACTGGTAGCTGGTAAACATAGTGGAGCATTTAGCAGCTACAGCAAAGAGCCAGATATTTCCCTCAGGAATTAGTGTCAACCATAAACGCAGCTATAAACGTGAATATTGGAGGTACATTAAATGCTAATGTTGCTCCATATCTGCTGGGTGTGTAAATAATAAACTGTTTGCTAACAAGTTAACTACATGAACGTAGCTGGAATTAATATGTCAAACTCATATGGGGGGGGGGGGGGGGGGGGA
>JAJHUR010072657.1:0-26056 GCA_027495735.1 Lutjanus campechanus | reverse complement strand
GGGGGGAATCAGTATTGCAAGTTTAAAATGAACAAGACAGCAACATTTCAGTCCAAAATTAACTTCAATGAAACTGCCATGACCAGTGAATTAACTTGTGGAAGCAAAGTGAACCGTGAACTGTAAAGTATTCACAGGCAATGACCAATTGCAAGGTGTCCTGAGAGTACTAACCTTTTAAGGGACGAGAGAGCCAGAGTCCAAAATGGAGGTAGCTTTAAAATTAGCTGGATCACACAACCTGCAAATAGTCTGTGTCACCAAGCTTCAAGAACCACCTATTTTCAGAATTGATTTTGCTGTGCTATCTTCTTGTGTGACAACATACCAAGAGATTACCTTTCTGCATACAATCAGTTTGTATTTATCATTAACTATATCAACATTAACATCAACTGTGGCAAACCACAAGGCTCCATCCTAGGTCCACTTCTTTTCAGCCTTGATATGCTGCCTCTTGGCAGTGTCATCAGGAGACATGGACACATCAATTTTCTGTTATGTTGTTGATAACAAACCCCACTGATGACCTCCAAAAAGTGCATTTTAGACATTATTTCTTGAATAGCTCAGAACTTCTCTCAGTTTAACAAGGATAAAATTGAGGTACTTGCCATTGAGGCAGAGGCACAGAGAGAGAAACTGACCTCTAATTTAAGCCACTGGCACTCCCCAAGCACTTGGCTAAAAACCTAGTTGTCATCATAGCATCTAATTTAAGTTTTGATGCCCACATCCAGAATGTGACCATATTTGCCTTTTATTACTTGAAAAATATTGCCAGTCTCCCAGGCAAATACTAAGAAACCTGTCCAGGCTTTTATCACTAGTTGGCTAAAATATTGAAATACTCTCCCAGCTAGTCACCCAAAAAACATATATCAACTTCAGTTTATACAAAGTGCAGCTTTTTGTGTGCTGACCAGGGCTAGAAGGACAGCACAACACAAATTACACTGGCTACCTTATTCTTTTATTGGTTTGCAAATCACTAAATGGTCTAGTTCCTAAGTACTTGTCTGACATGGTTTTATGATATGTACCCACTAAATCTCTCAGGTCGTCTGAACCGCTACGGCCCCAGTCTGGGCAACAGCCTACCAAAGGATCTGAGGGAGGCAGAGTGTGGATATCTTAAAACTTAAAACACACCTTCGTAGTCTGACTTTTACGCAGTATGTGTCTATTTCAACTCACACTTTCACTATTATGTCTTATTTTATTTAAAAAAATCATTAATGCTCCTTTTTAAAACAATTTTTATGTTCAGAGTTTGGAGTTGGATTTGATGTATGACTTGTACTATATAAATAAAGCCTGATTGAAGCCATGCTGCGGAGAACCTGCAGGACTTTCTCCCATCCTGACCCCACACATGTCCTCAGCCTCAAGAAGAACTCGCTGCCCCTCCTCTCTGCTCAGTCTGCTGAGTTAAGTAATCGCCGCCTTGCAGTGATCCGACAGTGCCAACAACACTGTGAAAAGATGCCATGAATGTATAAGCCCACACATTTTACCCTTTGAAACTCACTTACCCTCTCCACTGTACAGTGGTTGACCTGACACGTTCTTAATCCCCACGAGGGGAATGTTTTCCCCAATTATTTGCTCCTTCACTGCACTGTACTGAGTCAAGAGGGGGCAAGTCATTAGCTAGGACTGTTTACCCTACTTTCTCAGCAGTCATGCCATCTGCGTGAGCTCTGTAGGTTGCATAAGGCCTGGCAGATATGACACCTCCACAAAACCTGTTCCCTTTTATCCATTGTTTCAGTCTGCTCCTTCCAATTTTATCTTCGCTCTCTCTTTATTCCCTTCATGATTTCATTCTTCATTAATTATCTTTTCATGATTTATTTCTCTTCACCTATTGTACATCTCTCTCATCCACTATTACGTACATCTCTCCCCTCCTTTCCTCTCCTCCTGTCATCCCCAACAGCTGACAGACCAGACCCTGCCTGGTGGTGACACTTCACCCACGCCGACCCACGTCGACCCGAGCCAGATCGCTGGTCCATGTGGAAGCCAGAGCCAGGGCCAAGGCCAGGGTTTCTGCTGCTGAGTGGAGGGAGGGGGGGCAGCAAGATGGCCCTAGTCATCATAATCATTCATTGCCTGCTGGTCCTTCTGTCCTCTGCCTCCTCCCACTCCTCCTGCTTTTTTGTCCTCCTCATGTCAGGGCCACACGGCACGCGTATCAGCTGAGCCCAGGATGGTCGGAGTCAACGGGGTCAGATGGCAGACGCCTGGTTAATTCTCCTGAGGCAGGCGAAGTGCTCGCGTCAGCTCATATACAGCTGAAACACATATATAGAGACAAACACACAAGCATTCTTGCAGATACACAGAATTTGTTGCACCAAATAGAGAGTGTAGATCGAATATGATATTATGAGAAAGCACTAAACCGTTGGGACTTTTGACGAGATTGATGGAACATTGAGTCTGATAGATCGGCATTAGGAAGGAGGAGGGGAAGATTATGAACACATGACCAGATGGAGACAGAGATAGCCCCATTATGTAGATCCTGTGTCCTCTCCTCCGCTTGGATCCCTCATGCATATATACCTTTACATTATTCAGTAGGTTATAATGAGAGTAACTGAACATGGTGGGGGTTAAAAAAAAAAAAAAAGGTTGCTGGGCGGTTTAGACGGCAGAAGGTGGGCCACAGGTGTACAAGCCGGAGACTTATTCTTCTGTTTGACCTCTCATTATCACCCCCAAGTTCTCATTCATTATAATCCTATGTCCTCGGGTGTTTAGGGAGCTGCAGCGTGGTGTGTCTGTCTATACCGCAGTCTGTTCACCGCGCAGTCTGTCATTCATATTTTGAGAATAAATTATTCCATATTTTTTAATCTGCTCATCTGTGTGTCTGTTTTGTGGTATATCCATCTGGGTGTCTGTCTTTTGCTCCTTTTCAGATCTCTTCCTCCACATTTCCAGTGACTTTTCTTGGCAGGTGCTTATCAATAACAGGATTTGCAGCTACTCATCACTCATCTAACTGTCAAATTTGATTGAAATCTTTTCTGTCATATCTGCATATCTCTCATCTCCCCCTCAACCCCATTTATCTTTGTGTCTGTGATCAGTTATCTGTCTGTCCTGGGCGGCCTGTAGAGGAGTGGTCTGGTCTGTTGTTACAGAGGAACAGGTGGGGCAGGCTAACAGTCAGCACACACACACAAACACACACATGCAAGCTGCAGGGAGGCAGGCAGGCAGGCAGTCAGCCGCTCAGACACTGGCCCATATGGTAGACCTCTGGAGCTGTTGCCCTTTGCAGAGCAGGGGAGGGAGGGATGGAGGGATGCAGGGATGGTTGGAGGATGACAGGAGCAGGAGGAGGAGGCAGAGGGAAGCGGGGGGAGGTTGAAATTAATCAGCAGGCCACCCCAACTGTCCATCGCTGTCTTTGGGGAGTTGAGACATGCATATATGTGGCTGATTGAATCGGGGGTGTGGGGATGGCGAGTGGGAGGTCGTAGTGTGATCTTGTTATAGTGTTTTGTTTTGTTTTAATCAGTTTCACTTCATTTTATTTTGTTAATATAAATACAAACAATCTTTAACATTATTTTATCTTTGAAGGCACTTCTTAAACTTGTTTTATACAAATGCATTTTTTCTTTTATTGATTGTCTTTTTAATCATTTTATATTGTTGATGATTATTGATGTACTATTTGTCCTATAACAATAATTGCTTAACCTTTTTATTGTTTTTAAATGATTTCTTTATCACTGTCTACCATTTCCATTTCTGTCTTGTAAAACACTTTATAGCTATTTTGAAAAGTGCCGTTTATTACTGTTATGACATCTCAAACTTTTGAACATCAATTGCATTAGAGTGAGCACCTCCCATAAAGCCTTCACATTTACACAACTAAATAATAAAGATAACAATTTTTCAAATGGTGAAATAAAAATAGACATAAAGAAATCAATTATATGTAACGTAAAAATGGGCATAAAGTTATTTTCTAAACAATTGCTTATCCTTTACATACTTTGTCATCTGTATCCTGTTAGATGTTAATGTTTATTTTAACTTAATTCAATCTAAGGTTTTTGAAGAGGTGGAGGACGTATCCAGATCTCCTGCTTAGTACTATAGCAGTAATATATTAGAGCAGTAAAGTAGTAGCGCCCCACTGCAAAATACTTACACAGAGACAAGTATGACAGCCTGACATTTTGTTCTTCTTTACAGTTTTGAAAATATAGTCAAAATGTTGAGAATAAAGTTGAAATGTTGACAATGAAGTCGAAATGTTGAGAATAAGTTAAAATACCATTTTAAGTTAAAGTATTTAAGTTATAGCAACACAAATGTCCTTATCAAAATTAAAGGGCAGCCCACACCAAGAATAATAACGGCAGTATAAATATAATTATAAAAGTATTGCTTTAAAAATGGTTCTAACTGAAGTGGATGGCGGAGTTTGGAACCCAGATTTATAGTTGTATAGTTGAGTTAGAATAATTTTTAAAACTATATTTTCATAGTTCTAGTTTGGCCCTTAAGAGTACTTGTTATGTAAAATTGTCCCTTTCAGAATATTAGATTATTTATTTATCTTATTTTTTACATGTAAGTACCATTCTAATATTGTTGCTGGTCAAAGTGCAGATAATTTCATATACTGATGGGTAGTTAAATCAAAAACAATGCCTCATTTTCATTATTTTGCAAGTAAAATCTTGATGTGCAGTGGCTATGGCTGTCAAATAAATAGTAGTGGAGTAAAAAGCACAACATTTCCCTCTGAAATGTAGTGGAGTAGGAATATAAAGTAGTAGAAAATTAAAATACTCAAGTTAAGGAACCTCAAAATTGTACTTACGTAGACTACTTGAGTATATTTTACACTAGTGGGTTTTTGTCATAATTAATTTTTGCACATAAAGCATGCTGTAATGCTACACTACTGTAAAGTTTAGTACCAAATGGCAGAAATATTGTGCAATAGTACTGCAAATCATAAACACTTTGGACAATGACAGATTTTTGTTGTTTTGGCTCTGTACAACACAACACAACCTGACCTGAAACAGTAAAGTCCTGACTAACTTTAGTGTAATTTGAGTATGTGCATATCTGTATAGACAATGCATATTAAGGGCTACGAGTCCCACTGTGCTCATCCAGTATGGATTTAATCACCTTCAAACACAAAAGTCAACACTTACACCTCCCTTATTTTTTCATGTCACATCAAATGTGCTGGAGTGGAGCCAAAACCTACTTATGGAAGTCAGAGTACATATGTTTCCATATGACAAGCAACTTTTCAGTGCTATACATGATCAAATCAACTCCAAACTACAAATGTGTTTTCTATGAGAGGCCGTCTATTCTTTTTGTGTGTGAGAGATCCTTACAAATCCTGTTCTTCCATTCACAGAAGCTTTGAAATAATATGACGGCCTGCTACTGTGAAAGATAGGCTGGCCACCTGCCACTCACATCACAAAGGAATAGACTGACAGATGTATACACAGGGGGTCAGATGGTCAAACACTTTGTCATAATGCTAAACATCATTAGGTAGATGCACTGCTTACAACTGAGCACTGTCGTTGAAGCCCCCATTTCATTGTTGCTGAGCTGTTTATATGCGTTGTTCTATACATGTGCTAAGTAGTACATCTGAGTGTTTTTATGTGAACAAAGGCTTGTATAACAGTGGAGAAAGTTTATGGGTTGACAGAGAGACATGTAATAAAAATCCTAAATAAATAAATAAATCATATTTCCTGATTTCATATTTTTAAATCAAATCAAATCAAATCAAATCAAATCAAATTTTATTTATATAGCGCCAATTCACAACAAAGTTGTCTCAAGACACTTTACATATAGAGTAGGTCTAGACCACACTCTATAATCATATTTACATCCGACAATTGAAACAATTCCCACACAGGCACCCAAATGTTACCCTTTCTTGAGTGTTTAAAAGTCTGTTTGAATATTAAATTGTTTTTAAAGGCCACGAAGGGGCACAAAAACTCTGATTATCGCTTCAAGAAGTTCTAACATATTGTGTATCCTGCCTTTTAGTTATTTCTGTTTTTTATTGATTCAACTTGTATTATTAATATGGATCAGTAATCATTAAATATAATTTGTTGTGTTATACAAGATGATTAATTACACATTATATCTTAATTTGAGTCCAAACAAAAATCGAAAAACATCCGTGTTTTCACTGAAGCTGTGTGATCATCACCCTCATTATTATTACTTGATTTATTTGTGAATTTATTCCTTTTAAATCAATTAAACCAAAGTGGCAAAAGAGTGCAAAGGGGTTATAATCTATACAGTATATAATATGCAAATGAATAATTAGTAAATAAACTGCTCTTATTGGTAAAGACAATAATTGTAGAGGCTTGAACAGCTCATGTCCTCTGATAAAAATAGTTTGTGGAAACAAAACTGCCAGTCAGAAAACAGTCTTGAAGTAAAATATGTGAGTAAAAATATTTTCATTCATGTTTTAAAAATCCTATCGAGTTCCATGCAGAGTTGTTTGTTTAAAAACGCTTTTATTTTTACTGCACATATGGTTAGATACATTTAACTGTAGTGCATTTAATCCCGGGACAGATTGTGGTGGTGTAATGTTAGTTGATGACACATTAATTTTATCGTTAATCTTATGCTTAAGAGATTAATGTATGTGTGACATATATTATTATTAATCTGTAAAAGACGTGTGCCTTAACAAGGTCAGTTAGATTAAAATCAGCCTGGTTTTAGGCCAAAAGAGACAAATGATGTTGATATCTAGCAAAGTCAAATTTTGCCTTTAAAACAGCTGACTTGTTTTTTGTTTTTTTGTTTTGTTGTTTCTTTAACAATAAAACTGGCACCACACAATGATTTTTATGAAGTCTACAAGTCTTATCCCTTTCCAAACATCTGTGTCATATTCAAAAAGATGCCCTTGTTTGGCAAACTATTTAAATGCCTGTTTTGAAGTAGTGGAGCCATTTGATCACTAGGGGGAGACAAAAGATTGGAAACCAACCTCTAAAGAGCCTGTGTTGAGCAGAATATTCAGTTTGCAGTCTGTGCATTATGTTCAGAGGATGCATTTAATCCAGTTTTACAAAAATAAAACTATAACTCAATATACCACAGCAATCGTCAACTAACTAAATGAATGCAGCAGTTTAGACAGAGGTAGTCTGCCTAGCTGCTTGTATAAGGAGGTTCTAGTAACAGATGGTTATCTTTGAAAACCATCTGTATGGGTTGAGAACAATTTTCACTCAATGTTCCAAACTTGTTTTCACTAAGGGAGCAATTACCCTTCATCAACCCACCCAGAAGAGTGTTTTCTAAAATTGGGTGCTGGAAGTTGTTTGCTGTTTCACCTGTTGTGAAGCAGATGCAACACAGGCTGCCACACACACAGCTGAAGGACTGGCAGATTACTTGCAGATGCAATAGAGCGCTGGAAATGTGGACTGCTTCATCAGCTTGTTTCACTGACTCATGCATGTTCTTAATGTCTACTCTGTGCAATTAAGTGCACCTCTGCTGAGTCATCAAGACCGTGCAATACTTGTCCATGTTGAGCTGGAGTCAAGAACAAATGGCCTGGTCATAGCATATTACTGTTGATATCATAGCTTATTACAATTACATTTCAAACTTATAATAGACGAAATGCCAGTGTTTTCTAAATTAATTTAAATATTGATTATTGAAAGAAAACTGAAAGGTTATCACAAGAGGTTGACACAAAGTAATTTGTGCATGTTTGAGGCAGAATTATTGCAAATCAACTTGTGAATTGAAAATAAATGGAATTGCTTAATAGATCAGACTGATGGAAGATGGAAGAAAATAAATGAAATAAATCAGAATTCATCAATAGAGATGTTGAGTTTGAGTTTATTTGAAATATGGATTGTTTAAAGAAAAACTGAATGCTTACAGATGAAGGTCTGCACAAGCTTTTCTGTGCATGTTTTAGGCAGAATTATTGCAAATAAACGTGGGCTGAAAATAAATGGAATTGCTTGACATATCAGACTGGTGGGTGTAAGAAAATAGAGGAAATAAATCTGAGAAAAGAGGAAGTTATTCAAAATGTCTTTTTGGCTGAATATAATTGGAGGATAATCAGAATTGAGGCAGATTGGTTGGCACAAATCTTGAGGGACATTTTTTTTCCCAAAGGTCCATACCATGGGTACACATAGGGCTGTATTTAATGATTATTTACACTATTGACTAATCTGCTGATGATCAATTAATTGTCTCTAAATTGTCTGAAAATGTGAAAAATTCTCATTATAATTTTCTAGCCCAGAGTGATACCTTCAAATTGCTTCTTTTGTTCAACCAACAGTCCAAAACCAACAGACTCTTCATTCGTTATCATAAATGACAAAGCAGCAAATCCTCACATTTAAGAAGCTAGAATCAACAAACGGTTGACATTTTTGCTTGAAAAAGACTGAAACGATCTAATGTTAAGCAAATCAGTTGGCTCTAATTGTCTTTTGATTAACTAATTGATTAACTGACCAATTGTTGCAGCTCTGGTGCAGTGAGTTCTGGAATGGGTGGCCCCTTTGTGGATCAAACTACTGACCTAACAGTCATGCTCTGCTCAAGCAAACTTCTTCGCCAATAAAAACACACATTTTTTTGTCTCTTGAAGTCTTTTGCTTCACTCTTATGGAATTCCCAGTCGACACATCAGGTCCTTTAGTTTTGGTCTGTGGCCAGTATTGATTCAGCTTTGTCAGTGCTCATATACTGCACTGCCAACTCATTTAGTGCCTACTGGAGGGAAGCTTTAGACTAACCAGCCTTTAGAGAACATCATGCTCATCCTGTGTCTACCTTTTATTAAGATTTTGCTGGGTATTGACCAGATGGTTTATTTTCCACAAGAAGTTCAGCTAAGGAGAAGTTGTTGCCACAGCCCAGAATTCATCATGCCAAGGTAAGGGAGATCGGAGGCAATAACATTTTAAAATTTTGATAACTCATGAACTGTCAATGTTTTACGTGCAAATACACTATAATATAATATATATAATATAAAAAATGGCAGGAGCATTGTCGATTATGTATAATTATTTCAAAGTATATATATCATATTTCAAAGTAATTGCAGGCATTGCATTCAGAAGAAAATTCTATTTCTACGTTTGCAGAAGAATAGGTGATTATTCTTGTGGTAACTAGATTTTAACAAATTCAATTAACTTTGACATTAAGTAATTTCGATTTTTAAATTCAGTGAGATATGTTCATTTACTAACAGAAAACTATGTCAGCAGTGACAAACCGGTGCTTATATGATGAAGCCATGATAAAATCTTGCACACTAGCTTAGTAACACATATGTTAGCATGGTTTGTTTGTGCTAATTTTAACCAATAACCAAAAAGATAAAACTGATGTAAGCTTAATTTTCTCTGTCATTTGAATCTAATCTTTAGACGGCAGAAGAAAAATACTGTACATTCAGAAAGTAACTTTCATATCTAAAAATATTTTTATTTGTTGAAAACTTCTGCCAAGGTGAAATGATTCTGCTCCTTTTCCACGTGTAGAGAGAGAATGCTACTGAGCATGTGCAAAGTCAGTGTCATCACTCTAGCTTGTTTCTGTTTGGAGGAATTGAGTAGGTTACATTTGCCCCGGGTTACAATTGCCCCTGGTTTCCCCTGCTTATGGGCTAGCATCATTTTCATCTGCTCTTTCAAGTCAAAATCACTCCGAATGTTGTTTTTTCTTGTGTGAATTATATTTCCAATGAGAAAACATTCTTCTTTTATTTTAAGCTGAGAGATTCACGGAGGCACATGGTAAAATTAGGTTTCTTTACTCCGTTGTTAACATCACATCCATTATAAGCACATTTGCTGTCAGCAGAGTTCAAACTGAAGACGACTTGTGGATTTCATGCCTGATACGAGCTCTGTCTACTGGAAAGGCGAAGCAGTATCTGTGGCCTGGGCAGCACTATTGATTTTATTTTCTTCATGACAGACCGTCTGTATGTACCAGTGCAGTGATTTTGTGTCTGTTGGGCACATTGCAAATTAGATCTGTGATCTCTAAGCCGGTGGTTCAATGTGCTTGAAATAAATAAATAACAGAATGAATCAAAACTTAATTATGTGTGACTCAACAGCACACAGTCCATTAATGGGGGGATTCAACAAGAAGCTCTTTGAACTTTGAGTGTGTGTGTCAACACCGTTGCTAATCGTATCACCCTCAATTAACTTTAACGCTACTTCTTACTACTGGATAAACCTCTTTGGAGGGGGACAAAGTCGGGTGGGAGAGGGAGTAGTGTGCATGTGTGTGCAAGTGTGTGTGTGTGTGTTTGCCCCCTACCCCATCTCCCTCCACCCCCCCTATCTCTTTACAGGACTGCCAGCCCGTCTAGAGTTATTCCAGGAATGCGTTGAACATGGCTGCCGCGATGAAGGCGCAGAAAACGGGACTGCTGGAACTTCGAGTGACCGTGGACCGCTGGATCCGGGTGTTGGCCACACTTACCGAGGACACGCTCACGGTGAATCCCGGCGAGGGTGCCGAGGAGCCCGCGAAGCCCAACCCGACTCCGGCCGGTGCTATCAACGGAGACCCCCCGAACCTCAGCTCGTCCCCGGTCCCGGAAACCATCACCAACGTGAAGCGCACCGTGCGAGTTACCAAGCAAGATGTTGGAGGACTCGGAATCAGTATCAAAGGTAAAAGGACAGTTTGAAGAAAACGGCTAACTTCATAAACCGCGTGTCAGTGTCAATTAACACAAGTTTTAGCTGACGGTAAGTTAGTTTCTGTCAACGACGCGGCGAAAACAACCGTCGACTTGTCAGTTAACTTCAAACTGACCGTTAAATCTCTCAATCGCGCGATAAATTCCACTTATAAGCAACGTTTTGTGAAGGCAAATTCTTTTTCCGCTATTTAACTCACACTTTATACATTCAGGGCTGTTGTTTGCACTGAGAAAAACTGACAGCTGTGATTATCTCAAGCTGTGCCTCTCTGCCTCACCTCACCGGGGAAGCATTTCAGTGTCCCAGAGTCACCGGAGATAGCAATTACTATGTAACGTTAGGATATAGGTGCTAATAAACGGTGAAACTCAAAGTAGCTGAGTTAAGTTAAGAAATGGAGGAGGAAAAAAACTAATTTCCGCCAATCTGATGGAAAATAGAAGCCTGTAACTTGTCAATGAAAAATTTCTCAAAATAATGACTTAGTATCTAAAAATTCTCATTAGTTTGATATACTAACTTATTATTTTAAGATACCAAATCATTATTTTTGCAACATTATTTATTTTTATGCACTGTCTCACTATTTTGAGATACTCAGTCATTTTTCTTATTTCAAGCTATTTTGTCTTTATTTTGAAATACTAAGTCATTATTGTGAAATATTAATAGTGCATGTGGTAATAATGGGAAGAACTATTTCCTGACTGGGAAAATTCATGTGAATTCCCCCCTCAAATTGGAACAACTTGGAAAGTCAGAGAAAATTTGTTACACGAGTTGCCAAGTTGTTGTTTCTGTCTGTTGACGTCTCATACTTAGAAATGTAGTGGCGGAGAGTAAATGTTTGGTTGATATCATGTATTCATATTATCATATTATGAATTCATGTATTACATAACATTTTGGTTACGTAATTAGTCATACAGTATTTAATTGAAAGCATCAGTTGACGTAGATGAATTAGAGATGTTATTTATTTGCATTAACCCTGATAACAAGTCCCCCACTCTACGCTAGTACCCCCTGTTATTATAAGCACCCATGTTATTTCCACTTTATGACTTAAAAGCTCATGATCACACCAAAGTCAGAATAACGACTTCCCATCTTGGAAATTGGGACTATCCAGGGAGAACATGAAAGCACTATAAACCTGCCCTGTATTGGAACTCAGCTGTACAACATGAGAAGTCGTGTATACGTTGTGAAATTGGACCTTTCAGAAAACTTCCAGGTTTTTTATATGTTTGTTTATGTTTTACAGTGGGTTTAGCCAGAGTGAGGCCCTACAACAATGATAACAATCATATCCATACAGGGTTAGTGGTATACAGCTGTTAAAAATTGTTTTTTTTTTCAATACATCCGACTAGTACTCAGTTTTGGCTGATGAGCAAAGTTCAGGTATCAGAATCAGTATTGATTATCTCCATCCCATTGGCAGAAATGGTCTCATTTTATGCATTGTTGTAACTTACAACTTATGGGTTTTAAAAAGTTTCCTCAAATTTTGTTCATACATAATAAAATCAAAACTTCCAGTAAACAAGTAGTCAAAGGACCAACCTTCATTTTTTTGTTGTGGGATTTTCTAAGATTTGAGTTAACTGACTCATCAAAACCACAAGAACATTATAATGAGGCACTCCTACTTACAACAGGGTCCCAACATGTTAACTAAGACAAACAAAAACATATCCACTGTTTGTAACTGTGTGTCTTTGTGTCCTAAAACTTAACTTATACCTCTATATAATTTTGAACCACACATCTGAGGAGTGCTTACTCTTGCAATAAAGGAGAATTGTCAAGGCACTAAAAGGAATGGCTGTGAGGACAAATTAAGTACTATATATAGGTGAAAGTTGAGTAAATCCATCACTCTTTCAGTTGGCTAAAAGATCTATTTTCTTGAACTTTGTCTTTGACTGAGCAAAGATGAGCAGCTCCAACTGCTGCTACATCATAGTTACACCAGCACCTCTCCTATAACCTCTCAATGGGGAAAGGTTGTGACCTCTCCATATCTTACAAACCAGGCTTACATACCTGTGCTGTGTACTGTTCAGCTGCTGATAAAAAAGCCTTTTCCTTGTCCTGTTTTCCAGACCTGCAGCAACAGGCTATTATCTCAGTGGGGATCTCAAAGTGAAGAAGACTAAGCGTTGTGCACTGGGGAGGCTATACAAGAGATAAAATGGATAGTGCAGTGATACTGCAGTTTGAGCAATACTTTGACTTTATTTCTTGGAGGCAACCAACATTGTTTTCTAATTTTGTTGAGCTTAAATTTGGGTAGACAGAGTCATAGATTTGCAGTGCTTGCTTGCTTTGTTATGCCTTGTGCATCTTTGTATCATAGATGCAATTTGGTTACCAATTTCATGGTCATTTTAATCTTCATGTGGCCCGCATTAGAGCTTCATTTCCCAGGCTTAAACCAGACTTGTTTGGGTTGATGATGGTGAAGTTGTGGTCCATGCACTATTGTAACAATAATGAAGAATTGACATGCATTGCATGTTTGTCCTTTGTGTTTGAACTTGCATGCATGTGAGTTAAAGCCCCCACCTCATGACAGGTCTGCAGTCTGCATGTATTGACAGTTCATCACTTGACCGCTGGTCAATGCACAGGGTCGATTTGATGGACAGCTGTGAACTCGAGTCACAGTACTGTCATGTCGCAAAGATGGCTTGTCACTGTCGCTTCTGGTGAAATGCTAATTTTACTTCCCACGCGGCTGCCCACAACAACAACAACAACAACAACAACAACAAAGCCAGCCCCTAATGACATAAATGTAATGTCCGTCTATGTGGAAATGGGTGGCTTTGAAAATCAGACAGCATGCTATTAAAACAAAATCATAGCTGGCACCCTGGTGGCTTGTCATTGTTGTGATGCTGTTTGTTCAAAGGCAGAGATGAAGAGAGGGAGGAAGAAGGGTGTAGCAGAGGGATATAAAGAGAAAGGCAGAGGCACAAAGAGCAAGCCATAGATGAAACAGGACACAGAGCAAGCCAAAGAGGGCAAATGAGGAGAGAGGGGAAAAAAAGACTCAAAGAAGTAAAGAGTAAGAAACAGTAAAGTGTCAAAAAGAAACCGGGTGAAGCAAATGAAAGAACAGGGCAAAAGTTGTTGTGGGTGAACTGACACCACATTGTGAACAGCTGAGAGAAGCTGCCCACAGCAGGCAGTTGTCATTGGCTAAAGATGAAAGCTATGTGGCTAGCAGTGGAGTATTCCACTTGTGTTAATTTTAGGGAGCCCACCCCAGCGTGCATGGAGGAAAGCATGGAGGCAGTCAACCTTTACTCTCACATGTCTAAATTTAAGAGGGGAGGCTGCAGGAAGCGAGGCTCCAGGTCTCCAGACAGGCCCACTGGTCAGAGTGAAGAGGAGCGTGCTGCTGCAGACCAGGATCTAACACCTTATGAACTGCTTAGGTGTGAGCTTGGTGCGTTTTAACATAATGAATGTTAGTGGTGGAAGTAACGAATTACAACTGCTCATGTTACTGCAGTTAAACATCCAGTGTGCAACAATATGACAGACAAACCAGACACTGGCTTTAGAAACCACGTTTTGCACTTTGAGTATTTTGTCAAGTATGTAATTTTACTCTTACTATGGCTGGGGAATGCAATGATATTACATCAATATCATGATATGATACTAGATATCATCTCTGAATTTGGATATCATTGTATTATGATATGGTATAGGCTAAGTGTTATCTTTTCTTGGTTTTAAGCACAGCATTACAGTAAAGTGACTAATTTTCTCAACTACCAGACTGTTCTGTTGTTTCCCTTTACCCATCTAGTCATTATATCCATATTACTGATGATTATTTATCAAAAATCTCATTGCGTTAATATTTTGTGAAAGCACCTATATGCATCCCCTCAGAATTGTTGCACTGTTGATAAATATCGATATTGAGATCTAAAGTATTGTGGTATTTGATTTTGTTATTACCCAGCCCTAACGATATGTTATTTTAGAGAAAATGTGTATCTCCAGATTGTGATATTTTGTGCAGCAATACTGCAGCGATACACAGACTTCCATTTAGCTGCAATAAAAATGAAGATGAACAGACTGAAAACTGATAAAACAGATATATATATATATTTTGCAGTTGAAAAAAATGTAATATATTGCAATATATGTTTTTACAATATGTTATCGCACTATAAATAATATCATAACATTTTAAAAATTGCAATAATATCATATTCTGACTTAAATATTGTGACAGTATCATATTTTGTGTCCACCGGTGATTTCCACCTCTAAAAACCATGAGATATCAGTGGTTAAAAAGTAAGTAATACTCTGAGCAGTTTTTAAGTAGAATACTCTACTTTTACTAGTATTTTTTTTTAACACAACATACTTCTGCTTGAGAACAGATTTCCTATACTCTTATCACCACTGATGAATGATCAATCAATTGGTAAACAGTATCACAAACACTGTTCCACAATTGTCCCACTGTGTCTTATCCCACTTTTGTGGGACAGCTTAAAAGCAAGGCTCGGATTTTTAGGGCAAGTATTATGAAACCACGTCTTGATGCCTCAAACGCTTTTGTCATAGACCACCTCAGATGTGCACATAGACTATTTTTTTGTCAGTTAACAAGGCCCGGGTGCAGCGTTATGTAACTAATCCATTATTTAAAAATGTGCCCCCCCCCCCCCAACACTTATGTGGCTCTTCACGTTTACCAGGAGTATGTAACCACATAGTTTTGAAGTTTTGTGATTTCCCTTGTTTGTTCCAGTGTTCATAAGCACCGTCTGCAACTCAGCTGATACAATTTGACGCAGTAAAGTGCTGATCATTCTAAATTCTTTCAAAGGAGGAGTATCAGAACAAACACATTGTTAGCACAAAATTACCTAATTAAGTACATGTCAGTGTTGTATAAACCCGTACCATTCATTTACCTGTCATGGGTAGCTCCAGTGGCTCCACCCCAGCTCCACCACCGCCACCCTCCTGTCAAGTGAGTGACGGGCTGCCAGCTGAAGAGTGCTGAACTGTGTTTGACATGAAAAGTTGGAGGAAGAGAGGTAGGGAGGGAAAGGGAATAAGGGAGGATTAAGGGTTGTGTAGGAGTGGCATATATTGACAGTATTGTTCTGACAATATGTCAAGGATGTTTATTCAGCATCATGTCTGTAAGAGGTGTTTCAGATAGAGGAAGAGAAATATAAAGGTAGCGAATGCGTGTGTTTGTCATTGTTGTTGGCTCTCACCCCCTTTGGCTGCCCCAAGGACAGACTTAATAGTATGTCAGAGTGAAGGTGAAAAAACCCTTTAACCATCGCTTATTTCAAGTCATTTTGTCTCCTTTTTGATTCATATATTCTCTATATAAACGAGAGCAGCCTATTTGCCCCTGCATCATGCTCCCACCCATTTTTGGGTGAAAGCAGCCCCTCTAATCAGGCAGGTAATAAATGCATTTTTTTGCCAATTTAATATCATAAAATAAGAATACCATATTGCTTTTTTGGTATTAGGAGCCAGTATCCTATGGCCAGTCAGGTAAACAATTATATGTCATTTTGACCAACAATTATATATTTTAAAAGGCGTTAAAAGTCCATTCCTCCATCAAAATGGACAAACCAGACACAACTACCTTACTGAATCTCCAGGTAATGTAAGTCTGACATCTGTCATTTTTGATGTTGTTGTCACACTTAATTTTTCTGTTTTTGTTTTCTGCCAAATTACATCAGTGTAAACTAGTTACATCACTGTAGTGAAGCAGATTCACTGTATTTATTTAGATAGCTGTTGGTGCTTATTATCCAACCTTTTTCTACAAGCTTCTTTTTTAAGTCATACATCATATGTTACTTTATGTTCTTTACAAGGTTAATTATTAGTCCACTCAATTTATGTGAATTATTAGCATTAAAATACCCTCTTCCAAGGGGTCAGACTAAAACCGAACTATTCTAAAAGCAGGTGTTTTATGGTAGGACCATATTTTTTCTGCAGTAAAATTTTTAGTTACACCATCACTAAGTCGGTTCTCTGATTCACTTCGATCTACAGGCACAATCAGTAAACATCAAGTAACATCATTAATCATTTTTATTGTTTGACTTTAAAAAAGCATAATTATCTTAGGTAGAAGCATTAAACATGGTGATACTACTTTGTTTTCACCTAAAGGTGGGGGTGGGGGGTCATTTTTATTTATTTTGGTTCAAATGCCAATTGATTTTGACACCTCTGTTGTCCTCTCATCTCTTTGACACTGATGTAACTATCATCCTGTGGCTGACTCAAATGACCAGACTGTCTTTTGCCTCCTTGTCCAACCATTTACTTTAAATATACCCTTGACAAAAATTTCCACCATTCATCAAGTAAAAGGAGCTAGCACTGCAGTTGGTAAAGTGGGAACGTGCTGTGGTGAGCACTGTATTAGCATGGGCGTGGTACGTGAGATATTCGCATGTCAGTTTTAATGAAGCTGAAAGGTCACTGACCATATTCTGCACTGACAATCATTGTTGAAGTCTGCAAGACCCTCCGTCTACTCTGCATTACTGAGTTTTCAATTCAGTTGGTTTCAGTAGTAATGTGATATGTACTGTAGTTTTTATTTGATTTTTTTCCATTTTAAATGATTAAATCTTCAGGTTAGTTCACACCAGGGTGCGATAGTTCACTTATTTACAGTTTCTAATTCTATAAATACTTGAAATCAGCTGCAGCTTTCCTGCCCAATAGACCCAGTAGTCATTAATGTTAAAACTTTAAACTCTACATTGCTAATGGTACAATTGAGTCTTCATGCAAAGGAGATTATTGAACAATGTAATTAACTATGGTATATAGGCCTATATTGGTGCAGATTGGGGGCAAAGGTAACTTGAAGGTTAGAGAAGCAACTTGTGACTGGAAGGTATTCAAATTTAATCCCCGAACCAGCTGGGAAAGTTTGGATGAGGGCAGTGAGAAGGACACTGGCCTCATAGGGCAGCGCACCCTTTGACTCGACATTCATAGCCACAAATGTGTTATTCTTCAATCTTAATTGTGTTAGATACCAATAATGGATTTACTAATAAGTAGTGGCGTGTATCAACAGGACTCTAAACAGTTTAAATGAGATTCACTTTCACTTCATTTTTTCTCATATTTAATTTGAAACATTAAGTATGAAAGTGGCAGCTCTCTTATTGCAATGTGGTCGTGTCTGTTTCATTTGTTGGACCTAATTGGAGATAAATGGGTCCAAAAAGCTTCTAGAGTTGGCACGGCACTGTAATCATTGCACATGTCCCAGGATAATCTACTTTATCCTTGTGAAGTTACTGTTCCCAAGGGTTCTTCATGTCTGCAGTGTGTGGCCAAATCAGAAAACTTCATTTTCCACGCTGCTGTTTATAATAGCCTTCAAGTACATGTCGTTCCTGTCACTGAGTCTCATCCATGTGCAATTCAAAATGTGTCATACACTACTGGGAAAAAAGCTTTTAGACTTGCTCTTCCCTGCTCTGTCTTATCAGAATTTTGGGATTGCATCAAGAGACCCAAGTGAGTGTCAGAGTGTTAGATCAGATCAGGCTAACAGTTCCTCAAAACAATACAACACCACAGAAAGTTCGTAGTAATACAGCTGCAACTGCTCCACGAGGGTATTGTAAATGCATAGCCTACCACTTCTACCTACAGAGCCAAATAGTTTGGCTCTCCTTACAAACCCAGAACAACAATGTCTCTTTGTTACAAAGAACTGAATAAGAAGGCAGTTTTTTATATTGTTTCCTTCCTTTAGGGTCAGACAAGGCAACTTTATTTGGACAGCACTTTTAATAGGGTAAAGCTGCTTTACAGTTGAAAAAAAACAGGATTTATTTTGCAGATCTGAAACAAGAAATTCTAAAACACAAATTACAAACTACAAGGGCTGAATTAGAATACTCAGATAACATGGCATCCAGTAACTTTAGCCCCTGAGTGTGAATTGTTTGTTGTTCTTCTCTTTCCCAGATGGTAACCATGTTGAATCATAAACAGACAGAGATGATTGGTTAGGCCTAATGCTGTTTACACTACAGGATAATAGCAATGATTTTCCACTCGCAGACACTTTTAAGAGATTGCAGACCAAAGACTCCAGATCAGAGGTGCACCAGCTTTCGCTTGGTGCTCACAAATTGGCACTTGATTGCAATGTGTGAACTGTTCAAAGTAGGGGTGCCACATTTTCAATATTAATTGAAAATTGATCGAAACAAGTTTTCAATTACAATAATTGAAATCAAAGGCAGAATCAGAAAATCTAACCATTTTATTCTGTCTGCCAGCTTGTGGCCGGTGCATGCCCAAACAAAAAAAAAAAAACACAGCGTAGCTTACCAGCCATTATATCACACCTGATGCCAAATTTTTTAAAGAATTCAAAAATGTCTGGCAACAGTAAGGGCATAAAACCATTGATTTGTTGATCTTTACAACTCAAGACTTGATAGTCTAAAAAAAAAGTTTAAATTGAAAATCAAATTGAGTTGTGGATTTGGCGTGACACCCCTGGTGTGATGTGATCTGAGAGCTTGCCTGTGACGTGCAGCCAAAAGATAGCAAGCAGGTTTAATAAATGGTTGTGTTGGGGACAGGTTGGAGAGCCATGCAACAAGCTACAGCCAGTCAGAGCAGACAGGGGCTGTTGGAAGAGAGGATCTGAGAAGGAAAGATGTATCAGCACTAGAGCAGCAGCCAGAAAAGCCCAAATATAGAAGAAAAATAGCAGAGAGTAGTTATATAGAGGAAGCATAACGTTGTTCAGACTAGCTCCACCTCCTGCAGCTACAACAGTGACATGCTGCACAATGAAGTTTCAGTATTTATACTAATGTCCCTTCTTGTGTGTGTTTCCATTTTTCCATGATTCCAACTGGTGAAAGATCTTGTAATGTGTGACCCCCTGTGACTGATCAGACATGTAGTGTGCACACCACAATAACTTCACGATTCCCAATTACAAGACAGAAAGTTGTACAGTATGAACAGCACAGCAATTGGATAACTTTGAAGTCATGTAGTGTGCCCAAGGGATCAGAATATAGATATAGATTATATATTGGTCCTTGAAGCATCATGTTACATATTGCAGAGTGTATGGACTACTGTCCATTGCAAGACTTACATGTAAACTTTTCCTTTGCACTCTCCTTATATGGTTGTCTTTATCATGGGAAACTGTCTCTATGTCCCGTGCCAATTACCAGTATATTTATTAGCCTATATTTAAAGAGTGAAAACAGTTACTCAAGTTAATGATTTTGGTAGATATGATTAAAATTTTGACTGACACCACAAGATTTACCCCATCTGCACTCTCAATGCATCTTGATTCAGAGAGACTCAGTAAGTACAGGGCATCACCTTACGTCTAGTACTCAGTCATGCGGTAAACAACTGTCTGATGCCATGGAGCGGTCAAGAAGCTGGCAAATCCCTCTTTCTCAAACTTGAACAGCATAGTGATCGATGTGCACAGTAGTAGGAATGTGTCAGCTCACTCCTGGTGTTTTGTTTTATTAAGAGCACCGGCTACGGCCTCCAAAGGAAGATACATGACTTAAATCCCAAGGAATCACCCAGAGGAAGCAACCTGTGGGAGATGTATTTAAAATTAATTAAATGTAATCTGCTTTTAGATAATTTCTCACTAGCCTGAAGGCCAGAGTCCAACTGCCAGCTGACATTAATGGCGATATTTCTCATGAAGAGTGGAAGCCCACAGCAAGAGGCAGATCCATCAGCTTACTAGCTGACCTTCATTTAACGAGAGAGAGAGAAATGGAGGGAGAGGAAGGGAAAGGAAACTGCAGAAGTTAGTACAGAAGGGTAATCGCTGCTGTCTGTGTCTGTCCTCATATGCTCTCTGCAGTTTAGGTCACATTAAATGCTAAAATACGAGGATTGCTGCGGTTGGAATCACAATAGGTGTGGTGGCATGGTTAAAGCTACTTATCTGTGTCAGAGTGGTGTACATGACATCTAGTTACTGGACAGCTAATTAGAACAGTGACATCAAGCTGGTATTATACTTTCTGTGTCAGTGAGTGCACAAGGGTCTGCTAGGGTCCTTAGGACGTAAATGTCATCATAGGGAGTGCACAAAGGCCCTGTGCAGACTTATCTGCAGACTTGTGTATGTGACCACTACAGATGCCAATCGACTGCACATGTGTGGAAAGTGGACTCCAGACAGTAGTATAAACACAACGCTGTCCACAGTGTTATTTTGGAAGTATAATTCAAGGATTCAAGGATTTAAGGTTATTTATTATCATTATACAACATAGTTTGTACAACAAAATTTGAGTTGTAGTTGCAAGTCATGCTACACACAAAATGCAACATATAGAAAGATGATTAATTAAATTCAGAATGGAATAGGATTAGATATAAAGCAAAATAAAACAACATGTACAGTTATTTTCACATATAAACACAACATCCAATTCTGCAGTTCATTTTTTAACTTTAACATAACATACAAAGTCTGGCATCTGGGAAACATGTCCATCAACTTTGACTGTCTTTGAGCAAGAACCATCATCCATGTAAAAACACAGGGTCCTCCTCCCCTTGTCCTGCAGGAGTCCTGTGTGCTGCATCCTGTCAGTTCATAGTGCATTCCGCCTGTCAAGTGCAACAGCTTGATCCGGGTGGTAGAGGAGGTCTTTCTGAGTCAGTCTCTGATCTCCCGTTGTTTGGCCAGCCTGAGTCAACTGGACCCGGAGCAGCCTTAAGTCTCAGCTGTAGCATGGCGCTTATTCCTGCTCTCCTCCTCTGGTGGACTCCGCTGGTCTGTGGCAGTGCAGCCAGCTAATCGTTCTGCTTCCTTTTCCAATGCCTATGAGTGTACTTCTGTCATAGGTGGTGTTTCAGCAATAAAGCTGAAAAAATGACAGAGAGAAGTAGAGCAAAGTTTGAAGGAGCTGCTGGTCACTGCATCTACATGTGCAGCCATTGCCATAGCATAATCCAGCTGTTAGCATCAGTATACGAAGACTCAAAAATTGACTTGACATGCTTTTTGTGCCAAGTACTTTACTCTTCAGCTGCAGAATAAAATAAAATAAAGTAGAGTAAACTTGAGGGTTATTGTTGGACTGTGTAAGTGTGAATGTATAATGTGCAACTACTGAAGGTTCCTGGAAAAATTCTAAGATTAAACGGCAAAACTTTTCCCCTCTTGTCCTACAGGTGGGAAGGAGAATAAGATGCCAATCCTCATCTCCAAGATTTTTAAGGGTCTGGCAGCTGACCAGACTGAGGCGCTTTATGTTGGGGACGCCATATTGTCTGTCAACGGTTATGACTTGCGGGAGGCCACACACGATGAGGCTGTGCAGGCGCTGAAGAAAACTGGCAAAGAAGTCATCCTTGAAGGTAAAATATTTTTCACTCAAACAGAAAAACAACTCTGTGACCCTTTCTCTTTGTCCAGTGCAGTCTCTCTTTCATTTTCCTGTCTCTCTTGTTTCTGCTTTGGTGTTCAGACATTCTGCAGGACAGAAACTAGGAGTTAACTACAAGGCAAAAAGATGTCACAACTATCTCATGCATAGTTGCATGATGAAGTACTCCATATTTCTTAAACAACATAATCCTCAGAGTAGAAGAGAACAGAATTCTTATCTTGCATTAAAAAAAGAGGGAGCACTTCGACCTATTCTGTCTGCACTCCGCAGCCCCAAATAGACACATAGATGGAAGTGATGGGAACTTTTGATATCTTGATATGTGTTGATACGTTTCTCCAGCACTTTGGTTGATTTTTCCTTAAGGGCAATATATGATGAGCTGAGAGAGACGATCCGTTAAATCAGATCTTTGATCAGACTTCCATGGAAACATCCAAATAATGAGTTGAACAGAAACAGCAAAGAGGAAACCAAAGACTCAAAATTCAAGAATATTGTTGTGGCTCGCACCTCTGAGCATCTCAGCATGGTAATGAGCAGTCTTCCCGAACATCAAACACTTTTGACACTGATAGAAAGTACTTGAAGTTCATGTCAGAACTGAGGACTGCGGAGAACTTATAGGGTAAGACCTGCTGTGTGTAGAAAGGTTTGCAGTGGAGTCAGCAGGTGTTTGCAGGTGTTTTTCTTTCCTCTCTAACTCTAACTCATCACATGAGCTGTCAAAGCCAATGTGTTGCATCTCTCTGTCCTATTCTGTGTCATTCTTTCACTCCATGGTTCAGTGTTCATATTTTTTTTCACTTACATTAGAAAGCTACTTTCCCAAAGTCAATTTTTACTTTCCTATACCAGTTATTTTATTTATTAATGGTTATCACGTAATGCCTTCGACAAGCCATGTCAGTGTGGCACTGTGTACCCAGGCCAGTCTTGTTTTTCTGTTGAAGAGCAATCGCACTGGAGTATGCCATGAACAGCTGCGCGTTGATACACATGATACGCTGTTGTAATCAGTTTTGCAATTACCCGATATGCCTCAGTGTTCATGTTTTGCACAAGCACTGGTAAGGCCATGAGTGGTTGTCAGAAGCCCTCTTAGTTACGTTGCAAGCAAGACGCTGTCAGCTCTTATTAGGACAAGCAAAGTTTTTTGAAAACTGGACTTGCCTTTTTAAAATGTCCCCATTTTATCTGCATTGCTTTCAAACATGCAACAAACTGTGCAATATATAGCTGGAGTTTCCAACTAAACTTCTGTTTCCAAATACTTGCGCTCATAAACTTTGTCTTTACTTGGACCATTTTCTTGCAAGTGCCCAACTGGTACTGTGCATGTACAACTCTCAACAGAAATGATAAGGAACCAAGATGGCTCACACTTCAGGTATTTCCATCATTAGCTACTGAACAAACAATGTATTTAATTACTTTTTTACCAGTTGCCCCCTTTGACAATGAGTTGCTAGATTTACTAGGCTGATGTAGGGTTGGGCTGATGTACGATGTCATCGACCACTGAGCCCTCTACCATTGTAACATCATTGTTTAAAAGCTGTCTGTATTTCACATAGTGTTTCCCTTCAGAGTTACTGTAAGACTGTTGTTTTTTTTTTAACCTTAGCTTCCTCACTATAGTTAGCCAGTTAACTTTGTTTCAAGCTTCAGAAGCTGAACACAATTAAGTTCCAGACATGTGGTGGAGAGACAGGGACCCGTTTAAACCTGGCATGAGGCTGTATCTCGCCCCCAAAGACGTCGTACATCATGATGTTTCAGTGTGGACACTGTCCTGGGCAGTTGGACAAGTCCTGTGACTCATTTGCTGGATGCGTTTGTGTGCACATGTGAATGTCTGTGCCTGCACATTTGCCTGAAAGCATCAGTCCATCAGCAGGTGTGAACAACATAGTGAATTTGAGATGTGATCGTTGGCTGTGATGACAGGGAAAGGGATTTAAAATAATCTGCTCCCTTGCCAACTGATTGCATCACAGGAGTTCTGCGTCCCTCACCAAGCTGACTTCAAGTCACTGGGTACTTGTAAATTCACTTCTAACAAAAGCAAAGTGTCTTAAGGTCGAGTGATGTTTTATACTAGATGTTACTTTTCAAAAAGAATATGTTTCCATCAGAACCCATATAACTTGACACTTTGTTGTTTTGCT
Organism: Lutjanus campechanus; assembly: GCA_027495735.1. NCBI lineage: Eukaryota > Metazoa > Chordata > Actinopteri > Lutjaniformes > Lutjanidae > Lutjanus > Lutjanus campechanus. Next base: position 1,609 of record JAJHUR010072657.1, on the reverse strand, counting down.
TTTATTATCCTTTCTTCTATTGATCTGTACATTCTGTGTGTCAGAGTCCTTGTTTTGAGAAAAAGCTCACCCACAGAGTCTAAACAGAGGCTAACAGTTATGTTCGGTGATGTGAGTCGAACAGATGCCTCAGACCTTAGGTGTTCTCAACGTATACTGCCAGATGAAAACCTAGTATATCCAAAAAGTCTTGTCAATAACCGTGAGACCAAGGCCAAATACTTACATATTTTCAGGCTCAGTAAACTGAAAAAAAGAATAAGAACAGCATGCATGAAACATGGCATATACTTTAAATTTGAGAGAATTAATTTAAAAGGAAGTAACACTAAAACCAGAGTTACCAGTTTTCCATGTGGCAGCATTTCTGTGGGTTAACTTGCACAGTGGACTAGCATCAGTAACTTCAGCCAGCGGAGCAGATACAGCTGGAGCTACAGCCAGGGGAAATCATTGCAAATCCCCCTGCCTTACTTGTCCACATTCAGGCAGAAAAGTGTTGATATCAGACGGCTCAACCAGCGCTGTTCTGTGATCCGTCATGTCAGGAATCATTTCACGGGCTTCCCTTCCCCCTGAGGGTCTGATAGAGGAGCGAAGAGACGAGAGACGCTTGGAGGCTCACTGAGGGGAGAGGGGTTGAGTGTGAGCTGGTTTTTGAGAATTCATGATGTTTTGCGATTGCTTTGCTTGTGTTTGTATGTGTATGCCTGTCTGTCTGAACCGAAGATTGTAGGGCACGTATCTGTAGTGAGAAGCTTTAGAGTATTTTAGGGAATAGAGGAAATAAAAAATTGGTCTAACACTTTCAGACCATGAGCTCTTCTGCTGCAGTTTTTAAGATTCAGATTTTATTTCAAGACTATGTGTCATAAAAATACTTGTGAATACATATGACAAGAAGTTTGAGTACAACATTTATTTTGGTTTTTGGCATTTTATCAAGATACTCAGAAACACAGTCAGAAACAAACTCCTTCTTGGCACCACTACAGTGTTAAAGGTCAGGGTAACAGCCTTTCTTACATGTGCGCAGCAACAAACAAGCCACCACTGCTGTGCTCAAGGCAGTTTTCATCGCTGTGTGAAATTCGTAACTCAGACAGCCTTGACTGAGATCAAGGAGAAACTGTTTCCATCACATTAAAATATCTGGAATACGTGAACAGTAATACTTGCATCTGTCAGATAAGTACATTCACAACATTTAAGGGAGTTACATTAAGAAGAACCAATTGGCATTCTTGGCATGTGGCAGGATTTTTCCTTTCTGACTCTTTTTTATAAGTCAAGTGCAGAAATATTTTTAATAGTCTGTATTAAACAGATTTCTTGTTACTTAGATTAATGCAATTTTGATTGTGACAGCAGGATATGTAAGGTATTAATGCTGATTAGTGTCTCATACCTTGAGCAGTACAGGCTAATCAAGGTGAACGGTGTTAATAAATACTGTATATTTTTTTCAGTGAGTGTGTGCAGGCTACGTGGCTTCACAGTTGTCTACAAGCAAAAGATTAAAATAGAAAGCAATAAAATTTCTTATTAGATTGGTTTTGATAAGGGTTAAAGGAATAGTTCCGATTATTTGAAGTGGGGTTGTATGAGG
>JAJHUR010072656.1:39314-66259 GCA_027495735.1 Lutjanus campechanus | reverse complement strand
AGACTATCAGCCCTATATTAGCCGGTCTATATTAATATCTGCGTATATGAGTGATATCTTTTTTTTTACAGAACACAATGCAGATAGTCTATATTTATTTATTTTTTTACATTATTTTTATTTCATAGGCAGCATGTTTATGTAGTTGATCATTTTCCATTATATTTGAGTGTCCCTGATGTCATTTACATTGTCACTCCCTCATTTTGGTTTTGGTCCCAAAAATCCTGGTCCTAGTACTATTTTATTTCTAGTCCCACTGTGCATAAGGAAGCGTGCATCTACTCATGGGTGCCATTTATGTTTACATCCTGCACTGTCACAAGCATGAGTCTCTCGTCCATGAGTAGATGCACACTTAATTCTGTGCAGTGATATGGTTGGTAGACAGTAGTAGTTCCAATATTAAACTGCACCAAAACAACCCTATGTTGATAAACAGCAATAAAAGTAAGAGGGAAAATATGCATTTTTTATTTTGGAGTGAATGTCACTTTAATATAGTGATGCACTAAGACAGCGAACCCTTAAAATTAATCAGCTTCTAGTTTGTACTTGTGACCTCTTGGTGTGAGGAAATGAGCTGTTGTGACTTTTTTCCTCCCAACTTATTTCATTTGAGGGACTTTTATATGCCTGAAGAAATTAAATTATTCAATATTTCACTTGAAAAAAAATTAAACATAATTTTGTGCGACAGATTTAATTTTCTTTCTTATCCCTTTAATAGTCTTTTCACCACTCACATTTATGTGGGGACCCCATTGTAGGGTCTGACCCCCAGGTTGGGCTTTGAATAAATGCTTCACAGCCAGTGCAGATTAATCTCAGTGATCTGGGTTCTGGTCAGCTCTACAGTGTTGTAGATAAAGCTGAAATATGAAAGAGAGTTTCACATTAAGAACCTGGCTCTTTACTGCTGTCAGGCCTGTTCCACTAACATGGAACCAGTTCATGCACCTAATTTTGGGCTGTTCTGAGCATGTCCACCAAAAATAAATTGGCGTGGAACCTATGAAGAAAAAATCACAGGTTTTCCATGGGAACCAAAATTGGCATGTCATGTTCTACAGGTCATTGTGCATTGTGCGACACCTGCCAAGGCTACAACAGTCTTTAAGAGAACCGGTTCAAGAATCAGAGCCAATTTGGTGTGAAAGGGCCTAGACTGTGATCAGTAGGAGTAGGTATCAATAACAAATACTAAGCCCATACTGGTTCTTGATTGGTCAGTACTGAAATATGGATATGCTCCTAGACAAACAATACTGCTATCAGTATTTATGTAATATTACACAAAAAGCTGTCAGGGCAAAATTTTACTTTCGCTTTACTAAATTTAATAAAAATGCAGCTAAATGCAATAACTCAAACAATGTATTACTTGTTAAGTCTTAAAATAACTGTTGAGTCATGTCTCTTGCACCAATTATAGCAAGTAGTATCAGTAAGAGTATTGGTGATCTTTGTTATCAATTTCAGTTTCCCTGGAGATCAGGGGCAGCTGTAGTCTCTTGGATGGAGGACAGCTGTAGGCCTCTTTAACACTCAGACTTGTAGTGATCTCTTTTTTTGTCCCATGTGGCAAGTGTCTCAATAGTTTCCTGGAGATATACCAGCGTGTCCATTCATATCAAAGGTCACATAATATGTCAACTCCAAAGGGAGTATTCTCTCCTCTCTGAAAGAGGATGATGTGGCATAACACTGTGAGGCTGTGACAAATAGTGTTATATCGCAACAGGATGAGGCCAGATACCAGCCTTTTTATGCCGTCTTTGCTGGACTCACTTGTCAGTGAGCTGATTATTTCAGAAAGTGTAAAACAGCTTACTTGGTTTGTGTTGCATAATAACAGCCTTCTTCATAATATGTTCTGTGTCGCTGAAAATTATCTTGGGTTCATCTCACACTTGATAGCAGGAACTATAGTGTCAGACTTTGCTTTGTAATAAAGCCAGTGAAGATCTCATCAACTGCCACTCAGAAAAAAAACATGTTGCTCAACCAAGCTGTTGCAACAAAATGTAATTTGCAATCACACAGAGCCCTGAGAGACTGTCTGGAGCATCATAGGTCATTGAGAATGTTTTAGTCACCCCGACATCTGAAAGAATTTGTGAAATGAATAAACAGTAGGTCTATATAAAGGTCATAGATGATTAGAACTGCTTGGCTTCAGTGGAGATTGCTGGATGTGAGGCTCGTCTCTCCGTCAGCTGTTCTCTCTGTCAGGTAGATGTGAGCCTGATCTACCTGAGCATTTACTGCGCGCTGCCAACAGGTTACAGCTGGTCGGCTGTGCTGATCACTCTACTGCTGTATGTTTCCCCAGCAGTATGATCACAGAGGCCGTGTCCTTCTTTGACTGGTCCGCCCTATACATCAGGTCGACCGTGGCGAGCGCTTGTTAACAGCGTTCCAGTAAATACAGGTGGACTCCACTTATGTCTCCCTGTGCCATCTGGTAGAACACAAACAGATGTTGTCCACATGTTGGGAGCACCAGAAAGAAAATGGAAAGATGTTTTATGGCAGAGGGTTCTTTCCAATCAGCTGTCACGCCTCTTTGCTTTCCGCACTCGCATCTCTTCATCGTTTTCATTATCGATTCATCTGCCAATTATCTTTGTGATTGAACTTTGTGGTGAAGCCTGGGAGAGCTTGTGTCTGTGTATATCTGAGTGATTCCGTGCTGTGTTTTCTGTATATTTGTGTTAAGGACTGACTTAAGGTGAAATGAGGTGGTTCATCTCAGGGGTTTTATCCTTCTAATAAAGTTGCGTTTGTTTTAAAGTTAATATGCAACATATCACAAAATAATGAAAAATAGATAATAAAAAATCTTTTAAAAGATCTTCTTACTATCATAATTTCTCAGAACCCAGGGTCAACATCATTAAGTTTTGTTTATCTGACCACCAATCCAGATCTCAAAGATATGCAGTTTACTGTCACATTAAACAAATAAAAGCAGCAAATCCTGGAACGCTGCCTGAAGCCAGAGATTAATTAGTTGCTTTTTTTAAACTTTCATTACATAAAAAATTAATTGATTATCAAAATAGTTGCAGATAGAAAAGATAAATGACTAATTGTTTTATGGCTTAATGACATGTAAATTTGTGTACCAACAGTAATTTGACAAACCTTTTATACTGTGGTATTCTCTTATATATGTATAATATGTCTAGCTGTATTACATGACTGCAAACAAATATTGGATTTAGTAATTTAGTATGATTTTTGCATCAGTGTGATTAATTTTCTTTATTTGTAAGAATGTTCCTATCTGATTAGTTTATCCATTAATAGATTCTCAATGCAAGTTCTCAGGCAAAATACTCATAAAAGCCAAAGTATATGCGTGTATTGTTTTTAATGAGGATTTTGTTCATTCAGAGCTATTAAATATTCAATTATCCATTTTTGCTCACTACATTTTAGCCTTTCCTACCCTCAGTTGTGCATAAACTACCAGTTATGTGAACTTTGTTTTAAAAATATAAAAATGTGAAATTCGAAAAATCAGTTATTTTATCAGTATTAGCCATCAGAAACAGGTAATTATCAGTTATCAGTACTGATAACTGGTGAAAAAAAATGATATTGTGCATCTCTATTTTAATATGCATTAGACTCAGTATATGAATATTGTGATATATATTACCTGAAAGTAATGCAATATGGTAGATTGATAGGAAACTAATTTTGATAATCGTTGCATCTTTGTCGCTTTTAAAGCAAAAGTGCAGAGTTCTTACAAGTTTGGACTCCTCTAATGTGAATATTTGATCGTCCTCTTTGATAGTACATTAAATATTTTGGGGTTTTGGACTCTAGAAATCTAGAAATGAACTGGCAGATTAATCAGTAATAAAATAATTGTTGTTGTCTTACGTTACATACAGTAAACCATTATAGAGAATTTTATCCATATTACCCACTCCTCGAGGAGACATTCACTCACGTCACCCAAGATACTGATTTGAAAATGACGTACAATTTCTCCTCTTTACTTTAAGAAGAATAGAAATCCTCGTATAAAATTGGACAATTGATTGAATTAATTATGAATTTCACCCTTTTCTGTGACCCAGTTAAGTATTAGATTTAGTTTTTATCTTGGGCAATACTTCATTCTATTAATGCAGTGGGGTAGTTTTCAGTTAGAGCAGTATTTCACTGAGAGTAATTCTTTTGGCCTAGTTATCATTTAAAGCAATATTTTACATTGGTAGAAGTTCAGTATTGCTCAATTTTTCACTTAAGAATTTTCACTTGATATTAATGACGTCCATTTTGGCTCCGTACCTTCATGCAGGCTTGTGAATAATCAATTTCCAACATTAGTGCCCGGTTGATCCACAGTTCTGATCATTATTCATGGCTTTTCTCTTGACTCTAATCTATGATTTCAAATTAGACCGACTTCTGGGTCCCCAGAATAATTTCTCATAATTTACCATGTCTGTATTGCTTTTATGCGGTGGCGATCATCACCTTGAGAGACCACTACTGTTACAGGGCTGCACACATGCGAAGAAGTTGAAGTATTAAATCGAAGGAATAAGTCAGGCTTTGTTTTTGATTCAACTTTTGGTATACTGATTGAACAGTTATCAATTTATTTTATTAAAACTAGATGAAGAAATAAGTCTTTTGACTGTGTGTGACTAGTATTGCTTTCACCTTGTCAGTCTGTGGTCCTGGAGAAACCTACTGTGGTGAGACAAGCACTCTAGCAGGAATAGAAGTGGTTTTAATGGGCATTTTAGTGGGCATATTTACCACTGTGTTCCATTACCTTTTCTTTTACACTCAGTAAGGAACTGAGGACAATAACTGCCAAAGCTTTGAAAGTGAAATTCTTTCCTATTCTTACTTTATATAGTCTACAACTTCAGTTGCTCAACAATCTGAGCTCTCTGTTGTTGAATCTTTTTTTTCATAATACACCACACCACACACTGTCAATAGGAAACGGGTCTGGACGGCAGCCAGACCAGTCTAGTACCCTCACTCTTTTACAACGAAGCCACACTGTTGTAACCTGTGCAGAATGTGACTTGCTATTGTCTTTCTGAAATAAGCAGGGACGTCCCTGAAAAAGATTGTCTGGATGGCAGCATGTGTTGCTCCAAAACATGCCTACAGCATCAGTGGTGCCCTCACAGATGTGTGATTCCATGGGCAGTAACACACCATCATACCGTCCGTGAATGTTCTCATTCGTCCAGGTCATTGTAATCTCAGGAAAGATTAAATCGAAAGCAACTGGACTTGTTCAAAAGACTAGCTCAGACTAGTCTGACAGGCATGAACTGATGAAGCTTCTTGGGTGAGAGGCGAAACGTCCTCAGAAAAGACTATTGAACAAGTCCAGTTGCTTTCGATTTAATCTTTCCTGAGACACCATCATACCACATCACATCAGACTACAGCACACTTTTCGCCATGCCATCTCAGACAAGATGATTGAGGTTGAAATGAGGCAGATTTTGAGGATGGGTGTGGTCTGATCAAGGGCACCAGAAGGAAGCAGGTATAAATCGTAGTCATACCACCACCTACTGGCAACAGAAAATGACAGGCCTTTTACACTTAAAAGTTACTTCTAGCAGATTAGCAAAGTCTTAAGACCTTGATGATGCGAAATAATGAAGCTTGTGAGTGTTCATCAAACACCGTTGCCATGATGACACATTATGAAAAGGAAGTTGCTGTAACTTCAGTGTACGGTATTGTTTTCACCTTGTGAGACTGTTTGTCTCATCACAGCAAAATGTGGTCTTGGAGACATCTGCTGTAGCAGGAACTACCACAGCACCGGGGTGGTTTTGAGTATTTTGCCAGGTGTTTATATCTGTCTGTGGACAGATTTGTTAATGTTATAGCATCATAACCATGCAAGATGAAACCTCATAAAACTTTAAATCAAAATGAGGGCTGTTTTCAGAGATAGGTGTGATCCCCCATGTAATAATGGAGTAATGATCACTACAGAGTACTCATGGGTTGGAATGTCAACATGCTGGTGTGATCCTATCGTAAGTCACTAGTTTCAGTTTAAAGTTTCCTTTGACACACTCAAAATAATAATTCTGTGTTTAAATGTAGACTATAACTCACACATGCTTGTCCTACACATTGGGCCTCATGAAAAAGAACATTTTCTTCTTATCTTGAATTTCTCATAAATTTTCCCTACAAAGGGCTCCTATAAACATGTCATGTCAGATTCAGCAAATGCTTGTAACTTCAGATAACTGTGTAAATGATCCACCTGTATGTATTTGACTGCACATGCATGAGACTTGTGAATTTGCATAATTAACACCCCAGTAATACAGCTTCCTGCCCCATATCTGAAGAAGTGTTCATTCATGAAAATGGCACCAAAGAGTGAAAAGAAAAACTTTTACGAGTTTGAAGTCCTGCTTTTCAGAGATCCATAAAGGAAAATTCCTCAATTTAACAGTTTCAGCAGTGGAATTAAGGACCTGCTAAAGCAAAGAACAGGAAAACAAGTGTTGTTAATGCTGTGTAACCTGAGGGTCGGACTGTCGCTAAAATAAAGAAAAAATAGCTTGATATGACAGTTGCTTCAAAGGAAAAAAAAGGCCTCGCCACAGCAAGGCAATCAATGACTGCAATGGGAGGAGTGGGTCAAGGGAAAGTTTCCATCACAGTGGTAGAGGACAGAATAGATGAGGATGTTCCCATAGGCAGGGACTCGATAAACTTGCATGTAAAGATATACGCCCAAGACACCTGAGAGTAGGTAATGATACATCATTAAGGTAATGATGAGAGGCCTCACTGGTAAAACAGGATAATGTAATTATGAAATGTAATTTATTTTTCAAATTCAGAATGTCTTGAAACTAATGAAATATACAGTAATTAGTGAAAAACATTGGTTTTGATAACAGCAGAGTAACTGCACATAGCTCCTACAACAGGTCAGTACCACTTGTAAATTGTGTTTATATCTGAAAGAGAATTCAAAAGGCAAAAAAAAGTTGAATGCAACAAGTTCTCCTAAACCACTGGTGTACACCACTTAAGAAGAAACATGTTCATATGAGTGGTTCTTGCATGAGGCCCATCGATCCACCAAACACTTCCTGCATTAATCCCTCTTTGCATGAGCAAATTCAAAAAGCCTTTGATGTTAAGACTTTATTATTTGAGGATGCTATGTAGTTTTTAAAATGCACAAAATATAGTTGTAGGAAGTTAACAAGAAAGAAAGAAATCCCTATGTGTCATCCAATTTTTGACATTCAATTTTACCATAGCGCAGAGAACTGAACTGTTTGCTTGGCTGCACCATTTTGTCTTTTAACTGCAGTTTCATCCTCATTGCATCATTGTGTTGACAAATGAATTTAACATGGTTGAGTTGCTTTGCCGCCTATATTATTAAACCGTCTGACAGGAAAGCCATTCCGTTTCTAAATTCATAAGACACACTACTTCTCTGCAAGATAAAGTGTATCACCCACTTAAACAAAGAATATCAGAGAAGGAGAATTATTTCATCATGCATACCAAGCAATGTGAGGTGAATCTCTGCTTCTGACACTCTGTATTCCATGGCAGAGATTGAATCCAGCAGTCACAATGGCAGACAGCGGGAAAACTAATGAGACTGGAACTACAGCAGCAGAATCAGCTAATGGAGACCAGCAGGTGAGGATCACTGTGACCCAGAATGACACCTATTACAAAACTGAAGCATATTATGAACTCAATTGAAGCTTAGAATTTCATGTTGATAAGCTACCATGGGGAATCAATCATTATTCCTTAGAGACTACTGAAAAGAGCCTTTATTTCCCCTGTCAGGATTGTATTTCACATTTTTAATAATTTCAAAAACATAATGTTTGTTTCTTTTTTCCTTGTCCTAGAATGTTGTTTCCCGAGTGAGCAATTTACCTCTGGTCAGTTCAGCTTGTGAGGCGGTTTCCAGCGCCTACAGCAGCACCAAAGACAATGTGCCCTTGCTCAAGGGAGTGATGGATGTAGCAGAGAGTGGGGTCCGAACCCTGGGTGCAGCAGCCACCACGGGGTCCAAGCCTCTTCTGGACATTATAGAACCACAGCGTAGGTTCTTCTCTCTGTGCAAAATATGATGTAATATATGTGCAATGACGGCACACAAGTTTACAACAGTGACATGTACTATAGAAGATTATTGCAAGCTTGTTGCAGATTAAAGGTGTGAAGATGATGTCAGGTCCACTTGTTACTTCTGGGCTAGAATATGACAGGAATATAATTTTTATAATTTTTTAAACCCTTTCAATTCTTACTGTACTGTAAACATGAAACAGTTGCTTTTTTGTACTTGGTATTACTTACTGCAGATAGTTAGCAGCAATGAAACCACTTAATGTTATTGTTCTTAAATTATTCGTGAATTTCTGTTGTGTACTTGTTTCAGTTGCAACAGTAAATGAGTATGCCCTGAAAGGACTGGATAAGATGGAAGAGAAGCTGCCTATTCTTCACCAACCGGCAGACAAGGTCAGGCAGAAAATCATGCTACTGTAAAAATAGATTTCAAATCCTCTTTTACATAGTTTTTGTACAGCCCTATTCACATGGGACTAGTGTTACCTGGGGACCTATAATAATTTGTAATAATTGCAGATGTCATCTGTGATCTTAATCCCAGGCGAATCTGCCGTGTTTGTAATTTACCAAGTTTTTTTTTTCTTTTCTCTGCACCTTTTTTTTCTGCCTCTTTCCTGTTTAAGAATTATACAGGCTGTGTTAGCAATTATATTATAGTTTTGACAGCATTTTGAAAATCTTGCTTATCCATTCGCAAAAAGAGGTAGCTCAAATTATTCAGAGGAGCGAAATCTCAAAAGATGATGAGATGGATGGCATGCATAGCAGCATGCAGTATCTTTCAACAGGTTTGACATCAGATAACAGAACCTTGACATTTCCGGGGAATAATTCAAGTAAAGTGCAGACTTTACTTGTCTTGTGCAAAAGCGCTGCAGAAACACAGATGTGGGGAGGTAATTTCTAAATCTCATGAGGTCCCCCTGTAAAACTAGTCCATTTTAGATAGGGTTTTTGATGTTCTTTTTCACCTTTTTATTGTATATTTGTATTTTATTTTTTTAAAGAGAGTACAGCCCTTGTTATAACGTGTAACTCACACGTTTATGTATAAAGACCCTTCAAACATAATCCCACACATTAAAACCACTATCTTTTTGGATTTTGGGGGCCCTCGTGGACAAAAACAGTAGTGTTTCCATCATAATGAACATAAAATATAATGACAAAAATAAAAACATCTGATGAAAAATCTCCTCCTCCTTCCTTTCAACTTGCTACTCACTGTAACATCACCCTGGAAAAAGTAAACACGGACTCTTTCATCTGATTTCAAGGAGAATCCTACCCAGTGGCAGGCATGAAGAATTATAAGTATGTAGAAATAGCCAATCTTCTTGTGGATGGTCTCATTTGCTTATGTAGGTCATATTGAAGCATCATTAATAAATTCAATTTAAAAACTTCTTATAGTGGCTTTAACTAACCTTCTAGGTTGTATTACATTCCAGGTAACCATAGAAACGATTATCCCTTGGTAGAAAATAACCATGCCATAGTGGGATGAAATACTCCTAGAAAAAAAACAATAATTTTTATGGAAAAAAACACCACTCTCCACTCTCCACCTCGTCTTCTTTTTCTCATACTAGTGCACCCTGCATTTACACTTACTGTTAACTCCTCCTTAAAGGCCAAATTGTTTCAGATGTCTTATCTGTTGTAGGCTAAGAGCAGAAAACACATAATAGCACCACCATTACCCTCCAGCACGTCACATAATCAGCTCATTCTTCCTCAGGTGGTGTCGGACACAGTGGGTATGGTGTACCAGTCGGTGGCAGGGGCCAAAGACGCCGTGGTGGGGGCTGTGATGGGCGGTGTCGAGCTGACCCGGGCAGCAGTCAGCGGAGGTATCATGACTGCCATGGGCACCAGGATGGGCCAGATGGTCAGCAGTGGGATGGGCCTGGCGCTGAGCCGATCCGAGGACTGGGTTGACCAGAACCTGCCACTCACTGAGAGAGAGCTGGGTCAGTAGCTAAGCTATCCTAAATGTGGAAAGCATAATCAGTCCATAAACACCAGGGGAGGTGATAAACCCATATGTCGACTGCTGAGGTATAGACAGGTGTGTTTTGACAGTTGGATCAAATGAAGCTGAAACAAGGCCGCAATTGTAATTAATTAATTATGGACAACCAGTGGCCAGTTTCTTAAGTTTTTATCAGCAGTGATTGTAAATATTAGAGTAGCTTTTCCCTGTTTTTTTTTTCTCTAAAGCTGATGAGATGATAAAGAAATACATTGTTTGACCATATAAATTAAAAGGCAGTTGATGTTTATTTTTCCTGATTATAATTGAAAATATAATTGAGAGCTGTGTCACTCCAGGGTTTCATAAACAACACTGATGTAAACAAAACTTTAAGAATGATAAAGCCTGTTAAATTAGTTGTTGTCTACAGATCTGTCCATCAAAGTGCCAGTGGTCTCCCATCTCTTCTTTCTTAATAATGCTTAAATTTTGCTTTTAAGAAGAGATGTTTAAAGTTTAAGTACGATAATTAGCCTTATATCCCTTACATTACCTCAGGCTTAGATTCATATATCATAAATTCTAGCTGGCATTACTGCCAAATACTTAAACTTAATTTATTCCATAATTAATATGCATGAGTGATTTGGCATTTACTCTGAGAATCAGTAGCCGACACTGTGTCCTTGCTTCACTGATCCTTACATCAAACAGCGAATTTGTTGAGACTGTCGAAATAAATTATCATTATAAAGGCAACGACATGGTGATGTGTCAGGACGGGGGTGGTCGTGATAAAAGTGTTAAATTCTACCACAGGGACTGGATCTGAACACATGAATGGTTGATGATGCTATTCATAGAGAGCAAGGCAGGACATTACAATGAACTTCCCTTCTGTGAACTTGGCCCAGAAAGCACCTATAATTTCCAACACTCACAGCTTTGACACCTGCTACTGTGATGTCATGTTATCGTGACAACATGCCATACTCCAGTGTTGCAGTAATACTCAGGAGGCCATCCCGTTCTCTGATTATGGATGAGAAAAAGATGCAACTCTGTTGAGAGGCTGCAGCAGCAAAGTGCCCATAATGACAGTGCTTGGGGGATTCTGGATGTGTTCGGTGGTTACTGTGGCAAAACCCACCAGACTCACCAATGTGGCTTTTAACAGAGGCACGGGGAGACAGAGTTACTCTGCATATCCTTTAGCATCTGCAGACTGATGACTGGAGGGAGTCAAGTGGCTCCCAAGTCTGTTTGTCACTCCTGAGCCGATGTGCTTTAACCCTGTCGGACTCAAGTAGCCTGACTTGTAACAGATGCACCAGTTGGAACAGTGAGAGGGAGCCAATTGTGCCTCCATCCATCATTCAAAACGTGCTCACTGGTCCATGCCATAAAGAATGTACGCATACTGAATTTCCTCAGTGTATTTCTTCACTGTTAAAAACTGTACTTAGCCCCACTACATAAAACATTTAAAAATATATGAGATTAGAAGTTGAAGTTTTACTTTATTGTCAATGTACACAAGGCAACTTTGGTGTTTTAAAAGGATAGTGTAGATGCAGGCACACAATAACATAAACAAACTAATAGATCGAAACCAGCAACTCTTTTGTTCTGTGAGGTAAAATAACTGATTTGAGTTTGGTTGGTTTAGAAACACCAATATTTGGTTTACATAATTGTGGTTTCCTGTCAGAAAAGTGTACACTTAAATTGATTTTTTTTTTTCAGAAGGACCTTTTTTAAGTGGCTAAAATACCTTTTGTTGTTGACCCTGTCCACAGCAGCCCCTCCTCCTCCTCTCTCTGCTTCGGCATCTTGTGTAGCTAATACGCTGATTATTGATAAGTATATACACCTCCACATTAAATAATCCAAATTATCATTTTAAAACTGTCCTCTTTTAGCTGCTGTGGCTGAACCTGCCCCCAGTGAGGTGACTACCCTGTCGGCCAGCCCCAGCTACTTCGTCCGCTTGGGAAAACTCTCTGCCAAAGTCCAGGAGCGAGCCCTACAGCAGGCCCAGGTCCGTGCACGACATGCCAGGGATAACACCTATGCAGCAGTGACTCAGATTACCAGCACTCTGGACCTGCTGGAGAGTGCCCGTACTGGTCTGGGTACCGCCAGTAACCAGATCGGAGGAGCCTCAGAGCAGCTGCTGCAGCGCTGGACTGAGTGGAAGCAGAAACAGGCTGGAGCTGGACAGACTGAGTCGGAGCCAGATGGGACCAAAGATGAGGCTGAGGTCAGGGCAGAGGCATTTGGGAATTGACTTAATGGTTTCTAATCAGCTTATTTTTGAATTTCACTGCATTTACAGTGTATATACCCTACATATGCAGCATGTATACTTGGAATACCACTTGCCTTGAACAAATGAAAGAAATCTTTGAGCGTGATGGGATCAAGAACAAGACATGGGTCCTGAAATTCGGCGAGAAATCAGACTCGTTTTACGGGCTGGCATTGTCTGATGTGTGGAACACGAGTGACATTACATTGTGTCATGATTGGGATGGTATTGGGTTGTTAATGATTATTCATTAATTGCCATTTAATTTAAAATGTATTCATCGATAATTAATCAATAGTCTAGAAATGGCAGTAATGGTGCCTCATTTGGCAATGTTTTGTTGAATACGGAAACTTAAGCTTGAAACGAGACAAAAAAAGAGAAAACAATGAGAAAATAAGAGAAGGATGAGGGAAAAATGTGCGTTTATTAAAGATTATTGGATTGTTAGCATTTTCACCTATCAGTTAAGGAAAATTTGCAACCGTAGATGGGATGGGGAAACTACCAAGGCCTGGGAGAGGGGGAGGGGTTGACATGTTACAACTATATTATCAAATGTTATTCAAAATGCTAATATTTATCATTAGCATATGAAATTACCATAGGCCTCCTTCATTAAAAGAAACAGATCTTTTCATGGGGGCATTAGCAAATTTAATTCGCATATTAAATGAGAAGGGGGGTTGGGAGGAGTTGATATGTTAGAACTAATAATATCATCTGTCATTTAATATGCTAATGATTATCATTAATATGTATTGTTATTCCCACTTTCTGTTCACAGCAGCTGGAATGGCGGGCTCTCTCCATGGTGCGCGGTCTGAGCGACCAGCTGAGGTCAGCGTGCTCGAGTGTGGTGTCGAGCGCTCAGGGTCTGCCGGGGGGAGTCCAGGACCAGCTAACCAACGCACGGCGATCAGCTGAAGAGCTGCACTCCTCTCTGGGGAACACCAGCACCATCACACCCCTCCTCCTGGAGCGGAGCCGACACCACCTGACCCAAGTACTAATTGCACCGTGCTGTCTTTACTGCAGTGTTATGTTTTGCTGCATCAGCTGAGCTAAATATAGTTTAGTGCTTGCTTAAATTTTATTTTCACTTAATACAGTTAGTCCTTCCATTAGATTTTTATTGGTGCTTAAATATTACCCACAGAGTCTTATTGAACAGGAATTAACTAGGAAACTCCTGCATACTTTATATAAACAAACATCCATTCTCAGGGGCGTCTGCTCATCCATATGCATTTATGAAACTAGGAAAGACAAGCTTAGGTTGTATTTAGTAACGTACACATATAACCTCTATGTTTCCGATCCACAGTAAAGCTTTTCAAGGTAAGGTATTTGTTTTGGTTATGGTTTAGTAATTTCATAGTAAGTAATACTAGTATGTGCTTGTTTCCAGGTTCAACAGTCTCTGGATGGTGTCTTGGATTATCTACTGAACAACACACCTCTCAACTGGCTGGTGGGACCTTTTGCCCCTCAGATCACTGAGAAGGCAGAGAGAGAAGAGGCGATGGAGCAGAGCAAATAGACTTGAAGACTTTGTTATGTTTCTCTATCAGTTAATCAATGTGAGGATAGATGACTAGTGTTTACTGTAGATGGACCATTTAAAATATAAATATATGTATATATATATATATATATATATGTGTGTATATATATGTATATATATATATATATATACATATATATACATATATATGCTTGCTTTAATTAAAAGAGGCCTTAAATGCATACTATGCACTATTTCTCTAAAAGAACAATGTATAGATTTATAAACATAATCAAAATCATAGTCATTTCTGACCCACTAGAGGTGTGTGGTGTTGGCCGTATCTCCCTGTTTTCTTATTTTCTCTTATTTTGCAGTCCTTAAGACATTTCTGGGCTTCAGTCTGTTTGGCAGTGGTGTGTAGCCCCCTGCCAATACAGCACACAGGTAACAACCAACAGTTACATTGCATTCTCCTCGCAGTCTCTCTCCTCTGCTGCCTGTCTGTGAGAGCTGCAGAGATATACTGTATACACACACATGCACACACAGACAGACCAAACTGAAAATTGTGTAAATGTCATTGTGCAGAGCTGAAGGCCTGTTAATTTGTGCTTTAGAATGTAACCGCTGTGAAACAATCAGAAAATAACATTTTATTACACACATAACATCTCTGATTCACTGCTTTCTCGCTAATAGTGCTCACTCTCTTTATTCACTGTCTATGCATCTCAGCCTCTCTCTCATTCATTGAGGCGGGGATCTTGCCAACCTCGAGATAGAGTAGATTTCAACACAAAAGTGGTGGGTCTGGAAGTCCTCCCTCAGAAAATTTTGAGTTTTATAGACTTTTATAGACTCTTTCCTGCATTCTAGTGACTTTCAAAGAATGAAAATAACAAAAATAACAAGTAGCTTACACATGTTTTGGCAATGCCTGCAGACGACACTTATGCCGTTTAAACACGATGGGTCCATATAATTTTGCTTTATCTAGTCCAAGTCCTAGTCCTTTAAACGTTTCCTTCAGAAACGAGTGTTCTTCTTTCCATGACGTATGATACTTGCTTGAGTATTGATGTCTCTTAGTACTCTTTGGCTCTCTTCATCCCTCACTCACTGTGGAGGATGGGTTTATGCATGCCGTACAGTGCCAGAAACAGGATGTGATAAGACAATGGAAAAGGGTGAGAAATTTGTCATAAATCAGGAGAAATACAGGAGAATTGTGACCGTGTGAAGAAACCAGGAAAGGGCAATGAAAAACGGGAGTCTCCTGGGAAAATCGGAGGGGTTGGCAAGTGTAGCCAGGGAGGAGGGGCCAGGTTTGAGTGGTGCATTTACAAACAATGCTGTATATTCAACCTTTAACTTCATGTAATCATCTTTTCTTCATGATGCATTAAATTTGATCTTAGCAGTTGATGACACTACATTTGTGACGTTAAAGTTAATGGAATTTAATTATGATTGAAAATTGTGACCTAGGCCTTAGAGAATTCATACATTTGTGCACTTTATTTATCCTAGAAAAGATTAAAGTATTTTTACATTTCAAGATTTAGTGATTTCAAGATTCTGTGTAAGTGTACTGGTGTTTGAAAGACTCATTAGTGCCTAAAAGCATTGCTAGAACTAAGCTGTATGTTTCCTGTCAACGTAGACCATTTTAAGGCTCTAAGTTCCCTTCGTAAGAAATAACACAGACTCAAGTATGCTATGCAACTCTAATGAGATGTAGAGTTCATAATGCATAATCTGTTTTTAGACTTGTCCTTTTAATTTCACTATTTTGTGTCTGAACCTTGAAGTGTTCATGAAGCAGCTGATGAACTGTCATGTTGTCACTATGAGCTGACATGTCAATAAAAATGTGACATATCACAGTGTCTGTGTCACCTTGAATACATTCGCAAACTGTTATTTTTGTATTGTTTTTGTTGGGGTTGTGTTGGACTTTGCTATGCTGGCTCCTCTCTCTGAGGGCAGAATCGATGCTGACTGAGGATGACGTCATGGTCGTTGTTTCGAATGTCGCGAGCTAGCGCTGGGTAGGAGGCCGCGCGCTCTGCTGGGGACACAACTTGTTTAAATCTGAAGCCTGCGGTGGTCGACAGCCCCCGGTACCGTGAACATCAGGTACTGTCTTCATCTTAGACCGATATGAGACTCCCTTGCTGCCTGTAACCGGTTTAAAACCAGCTAGGACACTGTCGGGAAGCGCTCTGTTTCTGGGCTGGCTGATTATGCTAGCGGCTCGGCTAACGTTAGCCTGCTAACGCTAGCGTTTATTCGATTTTAAACACAGAATTTGTTTACAGTTTGTCGCTAACGACGCTGTACTTTTTTATTTTCTTGATTTTCGTCATGATGGTAGACTACCGAGCGAGTTTTGTCCTTCTTTAGGCATTGGTATCCAGTGTCAGACAGACAAAACGTCCAGTGAGGCTGTTTGCTAATGTTAGTGTTTGCTTTGAGCTGTGCAAGCACAGGACGACAATTGTTTTCTGCTGCGGACGAACTCAAACTGGGGACAGTCAGCTGTAAGTTGTTGAGCCAGACTGTAAGCAACGTAGCGTTTGCTAGGTCATCGGTTCATTTGAGGGTTTCGGTTAAGTTTTCGGGGTGTTTTTGTTCAGGCATGTCTTTAGCTTTTGTTCCTTTTTTGATAACTTTGTCCTGACCAAAACATCTTGCTGTGCGGCGGAAGAAGGCATAAACTAGCTGAGCTAGCCTGTGTTTTCGCAGACTGTAACTTGCCTTTTACAGTCGACCTGTGCTCGTCTCTTTGTACCTTTTGTTTTCATTGCTGTGAAAAGCTCACCACCTAGTTTTTGTGACAAATCCACAGCTTACTACTTTCAACACTCCTGGTGCATTGTCCTAATGTTACAGGAGGAGCATTGCATTATTAAGTGATCATTTTTATTTTGTTTTTATTTGTTGTCGTATTTTGCCATAACTGTCAGACATTGTTTTACATTCATTTAGAAATATAATTTTAGGGATGCACGATATGGACATTGTTCAGCCCATACCCTGACAGCTGATAGCTGCCTACTTCTGTTTGTCAAGTATTAATCCCCAGCTGTTTATGTAATTTTAAAAAGAAAAAATGTTCATAGCCTCTGATTTAGGCTTCTCAGATGTGAATGTTTTGTGCTTTTAGTCCACTATGACAGTAAGTTAAATAGATAGGTACATCATAATTTTTTAAAACCATTTTACATTTTATGGACCTAACTATCAATTAATTAAGAAAATGATTGACAGATTAATAGATAATGAATATAATCCTGGGTGGCTTCTCATGGCTGATATCTATATGATAACTGATAATTTCTCATTTTTTTTATTTTCAAAAGAAGTTCTTGTAATCTGTAGTTAATGCGTACCTGAGAGTAAGAAAGGCTAAGATCTTGTGAGCAAAGATGGATGATTTAATATTCTGATTATCTTGCTGAACCAAATCTAACTGACAGAATTATTTTAACAGCATATACTAGCATATACTTTGACTTTTACAGAGCATTTTGCCTATGACTTCAAATTAAACGCACTGACGTAATCTCTACAATCATATTATTATATTATTGTAGCACATATTTCCAGGTCTCTTAAAAACTTAAAAATTCTCATTTACTAATAAAAGTCCATAAAGGGTATTAAATAGCCTTAAATTGTTGGGAAGGTCATAGGTATGCTAAATAATGTGTAGGAAACATTACCAGGTAAATAATTGTCCAGCTCCACTAGTATTTGGGCAAAAGACAAGCTGTAAAAAGTGGAACAGTCATCAGTCCAACCTTCATGAGGAAGTTGACCCTATTCACTATGGTAACAGACAGTTTGTAGACTAAATGAAACATGATAGCATTTACTTATAATATCATTATCAGAATAAAATAATATACATATAAAAATGCTGCTTATAAAACTGAAAAACAAACTGCATTATGTTCTATTAAAAAAGTTTTCAAATCGGTGCATATTGGACAAAATATACGCTGATATATGATATAGACTGTTATTGTTGTAATAGACCAGTATTAGCTGATAATATATCAACCTTGATATTTATTGTGCATCCCTAATTAATCTCAATTCTTAGTTAATAGTGACAAAGTCCAGTTCTGATTTAGTCACATCTGGGCTTTGTCACGCTGTTGGTGATTTTGGATTTAATTTAAGTTGATGAAGGTGTGAACCTGTTTGACAAACCTTCATTACAGCTACAATTAGTCGGTCATAATCCCTTAGCTGCTCTCAAAGTAACTCATATTTTCTCCAACTCTACTCTCATGCTCCAATGCCAGTCTCCAAGCTCTTTTAGCCAAAAAATGAATAACCATGTAATCAAATAGGGACTGCTAATCATTCTGACTAACTTCTGCAACCCCATTTTCAGGAATATCCTCTCCCATCCCCCTTACCCCCTCTGTCAGAGCATGGCTCAGGAGACCAATCAGACGCAGGTGCCAATGCTTTGCACTATGGGATGTGGTTTCTATGGTAACCCCCGCACCAACGGCATGTGCTCGGTCTGCTACAAGGAACACCTGCAGAGACAACAGGGAGGGGGCCGATCCAGCCCCCCGGGAGAGAAAGGTAGGAAGATGGGAGAGACATGACCGATAAAAATCAGGAGGGGGGTGCTGGATATGGGTCTGTTAGGAGCAGGGGGTCACTCAAAAACTGTACAGCCATGGGGGGCAGTTGAATTTGCTAAAAGGGGTTGGAGAACAGAGGTAGCAGTAGCTGCCTACACTGTGGCATCAGAAAGCAAGAGAGTGACATCTCCATCTGTGGTTTCACATTAACTCAAAACACATCTGATCATGGTAGACAACCACAAGCAATGAACGACTTATGATAAGATATTTCAAGACAAATGGAAGTCATCCATGTTCAGGTGCCAAGACAGCAGGTTCTGTGTTGTTTGTGCTATCAGACTGTTCTGTCCCCACACAGCTGCTACGTCACCGGCAGGATCACCGGGCTCAGCTGGTGTGACTGTAGAGAGTACAACCTCAGAACCCAGCACAGAGGTGGCAGGGACCCCACCTGAGGAACAGACGACCAGGTATGTTGACTGACAGATGAGAGAGTGCTGAAACAAGAAATCATTGTGAATCAGTAGGTATTTTGATGTTTCATCAAGCTGAATTATAAACACGATTTTCTGTGTTCACTGTGAAGTGTTTTTAAGAAGCTGATCAAACAAATTAAACAGTGGATCCTTATCTTGTAAACAGTGTATGTCATTATATTGGACATTTGATTGTATCATTAAAATGCCTGTTTAATTGACTAAATAATGAGTAAATCAGTTCACTGCTAGCTCCAGTACATTGTGTTGTAATGTTTTCTCATTAGTTCCTTTAATTAAGTACAACAGCTTGCCTCTGCAGAAATCAGAGATATATTCCCATCTTACTGTTCAACATACAACCTGCTGGGATCATGTTACAATCGTTTTGCATCTCAAACATTTTTAACTTTACCTGATAACTCAGCTGTCTGGTAAGAGCTTTTGGTCAAAAATTTTCATTCAGGCATGCAACAGTGTGTTATACACATCTGCAGCTCCATTTTACAGAGAAGAAGTGGGGGTGCTGTAATTTAATTTCTTGGTGACTGTCCTGAGTATCTCTGTTTTTAGCATTTTGGTTTTAGGCCTGTAAACACCAAGAACAATAACTACAACAATATAATATATCATTGTAGAACTCATGTTAACTCAAGTGAATGGAGAAGTTCACACCAGCACTATAACAAAGACCATGGCAAACGATATTGGTGGGATCACTTTCAGAGTGATTTGATAAAGGATAGAAACAGTGACAGCCAATTAAAATCCACCTGCATTTGCATGGTACAGCCTACAATTTATTAAATGCATACAGAAAATAATATTGGGCTGCATATTACTCATAAAAACAAGGTCATTTTACCCGAGACATACTGTCAAATGGTCTTTGGCACTAATGGGGTCTCTGAAATTCATTTGGTCCTTACTGGTGTCTTCTTTGATGATTGTCAGGCCGCCATCAAATTGATGAATAAAGTTTGTCCTCAAAAGACAACAGCTCTCATAACAGAGTGTTGGATTCGTCTTTGAAGAATTTTACGAACCCATATCCTTCTGGTTTTCTTTTTGTTTCTCTGTACAAGGTACAACAGCAACAGGTATTCAATATCCATTTTTCTGAGCTGTCGACGCAGGTGGATCACGCAGCATGTGCTTGTTGCCTGTGTTTACAGGATGTTACTGTTTCCACTGTGGTGCTCACAAAGTTTTCATTATAGTTATCATTCTTGGTGTGGATGGCCCTTTAGTCTGCATGCATCAAACCAATAGAGATTATGTGAAGTAGACATAGTGGTGTTTGCCCGTAAGCAGGTCTTGCTAAGCCTTAGCTTAGTAAAGGGGCTTTTATTTATTTATTTATGGATTTTTAGTCATTGAGTTGCACTGACCAGTAATTTCTTTATTCAGGGAGTTTTATCATTTTCAGTCTTGAGCCCTCTTGTTTAAAGTTAACACTGAAAGAAAGAGCTAAAGAGTAATGTTCTGTGTGGCCAGTTCTTAAAAAAGCTGCATAATGTTGTGTATAATGTTAATTTTTTTTTTGGTAATTAAGCATTTCATATGGGTTGCTTTAGTTATGCCAATAAATAATTCTTTTTGAGTTTGAAAATATATTATGTGATGGGTGAGAAAAATACTTGAAGGTAATGATGTCTCCGAGTTCTATGAGGCTGTTTTTAATTGTTAAAAAGAAGTGCTTTTGTTATACTTTGTGCTTTATAGATGTAACTGTCATTTGCTGGAAAGAAGCCAAACAAGATAGACCAGGATAGATCTTACAGAAAGTCAGATATAAGGCTAGAGGATTTAATATTTGAGCAGTAATTGCTTTGTAGTAATAATATACTTATATTTCTGAATTACCTAGAAAACAGATTACTCACGTTCTAATGAGCCTAGTTTTCATGGAGGTTGTTCCAGTAATGGGTTTATTCTTCCCAGAATGTCTACAGAGAAGTCCAGACAGTCATTTGTATCCCAGTGTGATGAAATTTTGGAATTATCAGAAGGGATTTGCTCCCGATCTGTCTGTATAGTGTAATCATGGGTAATTGTGCTGCAAACTGTGTGTATGCACTGTTCTGTTTTTCTGTAGGCTCTGCCTGTTTGTAGTTGCTTGTGTCTTGTTAAGTTGATTGTGATGGCTCATCAGAGGCATTTCTCCAAGTAGTTTGCAGGGCGCGTGCTGAAACAGATCCAAGAAATTAGTAGTCAGTCACCAAACAAAACGATGGGATAATATATGCAGGCAAACAAGAAAAAAATATTCAAATTTTCCTCTGTTATTTGTGGTGTTTCTGTAAAATCTACTTTATTGTTTGGATTGTGTTAACTCTATTTTCACATAGATAACCTTGTGAGTAACTCTGGATGGCAACAAGAGCATCTAGGTTTGCTAATATTTGCAGTCTAACAAAATATACACAAATCTCTCTGCTGTACAATTACTATAAAATCAATTGTTTTCTTCAATCTTAATATTTGAATTGGAAAATGATCCTGTATATAGTCTCAAATATAAATATATATGTTTATTTGTTGTTGTTGTGATGTCAGTCCCAGCTCTCCCAGCCCAGTAACTCAACAGATGACAGCAATGAGCATCTCCCAGGATTCAGGAGCTGTAGATTCTGATCGAGCGGAGGCTGAGGAGGGAGAAGAGGAGGGTACTTCCAACAACACAGGTAAACATCTCAGAAAACAGTGTTCCTCTCCCACTATCTACATAAAGTGAGTCACTCTCACAGCTGTGGAGGGCACTGCTATTTAAGGAGCAGGTTATGAATAAATAGGTAAACTGTGGGACGCACTTGCCACCCTCTATCTTAAGCATCCCCCAAAACAACACACTCTGTGATGATGCTCAATAGATGTAGAGTATGATAAAGTGTGTTTTCCACTTTTTCGTGTATCTGTCCTTAATATTCTGCCTCCTGTTTTTGACTAAAATGATATTTGATGAGGAATTTAAGATGAAACATTTTTCATTTTCCGGCATCGGCATTTCAGTTAAGGGGTAATTGAGTTTTCAAGTCAGGGCCGGCGCAAACATGCTATTTTATTATCCATTTCCACATCACACTGACTAGTTTGGGGTGGTCATGAATAACACATATCCACAATCTGAATATGTAAACGGGGAGTGAAAGAACAGGTTGATGGTTTAATGGCCAGAAAGCTGTTAGACCATTTCTGTCATAGTTGCTATATACCCCCATATGACTAAATTAACAAACTTAACCCTTTTTATTTACATTGAATGTTTTTAATTTGGTTATTGTTAGTCATAGTATTTTACCTGTTAGTGTTAAACATGTAGTTATCCTCAAATGCAAGCCTATATTTGAAAAAGGAATGGATGAACTGATGTGTAACCATTGTGCTTGTTTTTTTCCTCACCAGAACCAGTGGGGGAGGCAGCACAGGCTTTGTCTGATAGTGACCAAACTCCTGATAAAAACAAGAAAAAGAACCGCTGTTTTTCTTGCCGGAAGAAAGTGGGCCTTACTGGTAAGTGAAACAAGAATTTTGCATAGTCACATGCACACAAACTGAGTAGAGAGCTGTTTTAACTACTGACATAGTTCAAGGATTTATGAGTCATGAACCTGCTTTACTGGGATTCTCCACTTATCTGACGATCACAACCGGCAAGTTAGAGGTCTGTTGAGCTCATTGCACTATTTTCATGTCATTGATAACTTTTGTCTTACTGGTTTTACTTTGGAAAGTGTCCCAATGTTGTCTTTTTCTTTCACTCTGATTTTTGTTCACAATCTCAGTTGTGGTGTTTCCCAAGGATTGATCAAAGGCACCTTGCTGTTCTTCTAATGACATTCAGTGTCTGATGCCATTTACAAACGCACTAAATGGCAGTGCAGCAGTTGTTAATTCAGTCACATTTCTTCTAGTTAAAAAGCATCTCAAAAAACGGACTCTTAAAGGCCTTTATCTCATCACACATAGACTTCTGTAAATACCCAACTGACAGCCGTCTCATCTGTCTGCCACTGGAGCTAAAACTGCTGTCAGAATTTTAGCAAAACAAAAGACGGCAGCATCATCTTTGCATTGGCTCATTACTACATTTTGAAATGAGTTGTGATCTACTGCCAATTTAGAGAAAAGAATTAAGTGTAACCCACATATCCAAAATCCAATTCCCAGTCCTTGGTCTGTGTAATGTCTTTTTCTCCACAATCAAACACTTTGGTACACAGAGAGCAACATACTGCAGGTTAGTGGTGCATTTCACAGTCCAAGGTATTTCACAGTGTGCCGCTGGCCTCCACCTCAAAGGACGTTCCAGTTGCCATTCTGTGTCGAAAATTATATTTGAAATTAGGCTTGATTGTGACCAAAATCCTCAGTATGTGATGTGAAAATGCAGCCCGATAATGACAGTACCCTCAGGGCCTAGTTGGAATCGAGCTGCAGAGTTTTATTCATGCCACGTTCCTCTGTTAAAGGAGCATTTTGTTACACAGTATTTTAAGTAATATAAAATATACCCTGTTAAAACCCGTTAAAGAGCAAATAAAACCAGACCTTGATGTACAGTGTTCGCAGAAGAGCAACAGATATATATTCAACATGTTGAGGTCAGTTCAGCAATAGAAAACTGTTATGCATAAAATCTGAGTTTAAAAAAACCTTCCTTTTTTATGCAATCAGAACAATGAAGACAGATGACTGCAGTCTAGCAGGTTTAAACAAAACACAAAATGAACCACTGCCACAAGTCATTGCATGGACCATAATGCCACGATACAGTGTTTTTGAGAATCGATGCAGTTTCACAAAACATACTATTGCAATACTCTTTAAATGTGTATTTATGTTTATAATTAAGCTCTGATATTGACTAACCATGTTTGCTTCTCTGTACTGTAGGTTTTGACTGCCGTTGCGGCAACCTGTTCTGTGCCATTCACCGTTACTCTGACAAACACGACTGTCCCTACGACTACCGGAGTGCAGCTGCAGCCCGCATACGCAAGGAGAACCCCATCGTGGTGGCTGAGAAAATTCAGAAGTTATGAGGACTGAGTGCAAAAAAAAAAGAAGTCTCTGACTTTGTGAATTTGAACAATGGCGACTTGGATGAAAACACCTGATATCATGGCTTCATTTGTTCATGGTAGTCTAAGACGGGCGGGGTGGGGGTGGTGTGGTCGCAGCCACTGTCCAGACGCTTCCCTTACTAGCATCTCCCTCTCTCTCCACTAGTGACTGCAGCTGAACCTGAGTGTTTCTGTGCGTGCGTGTGTGTGTTTGTATGAAAGTGTGTGTGTGTGTGTGTGTGTGTGTGTGTGTGTGTGCGCACATTTTGCTTGAGAGTCGGGGAGAGAGCCGTAGGGGCTTGGCGGACATTAGTGTTGCTGTGAGGGGAGGGAAGGCATTTGATTTTTACCCCTTTTTGTTTCTCGACTTGGGGGATCGTGTGAGTTTATTTTTATACAATCCCTGTAAGGTAGTTGAAATGAGACGGGGGTAAGCTGTTAAGGAATGTGTCACAGCGTGGATAATGACACAGAGCTCAATTAAGGTCTAAAAAAAAAAAACAAGGTGGGAGATTTTGTGTATCAGCAAGACCTTGTAAGGGCTTTGGAATATAATTTTTTCCCAGACTGAAAATGATGTCAACTTCTTGTCAAATTGGCATTTTTTTTTCTTCCCACCTCTTTACTCTATGGGTCACCACATGTTGAACTCCCAAGTCTCAGCATTTTCCAGAATTGTTTCTCTTTGATATATTGACTTATCATACTGATATTGGGTGCATGAACAGTTAATGGAGAGGGGAAGGTAGGGGAGGGCGAGGGTAGGGGGAAACTGAGAACCTTGGCTTAACTGAGTGATTGAATTCTGTGTTTTTATTTTATTTCTTTTTTTTCTGTTTTAATGAGCGTATGACATCAGAAGATCTATATTAATATATTGTAGTTAGCTTGAATTGTGTGATTGCATTCTATTTATTTTTTATCGTTTGGTTGGTCTGTGCTGGAGGATTGGCAGCATGTGTCAGCAAATCGTTAAGATTTGCACTTAACCTTTTCAATTATATTTAAGTAATTCCATCTTGATTATATAACCATTAAAATAAAAAATACACAAGCTCTGACATGATGGAGTAGAGTCCAGTTAAGCCGTTACAACTACAATTGTGCAGTAAAACGTCCATTTTATTGGATTTGGAAACAAAGCACAACAACGTGTGTCAACTGCAGACAGAGCACAAATTCATGTGCCACACCTACTCAGTTTTGTTCAGCATTTGGGTCATTTGCAGTTTATATTTGATCTGAAGAAATCGCCTTCTTGTTCGATTGATGAGACGTTCTGTTTTAGTATGGCGGTGTGTTCTCTTTGAATGCCCTTTTCTGTTCTATGGAGAGTGAAGCTCCATGTTTCTCTAACCACCAGCAGACCACTGACACATGCTGAATGAAAACTGACCAGGGTCGCAGTTAGTCTCCATATTGACACACCGTCTGCTCAGCTAAAGCAAAGATTGTCGCAATGCTGCAGAGTTGCCTGCTGCGCTTTTACAATGTGCTCCGATACAGACGAGTCCTTACTACGAAGAGCGCTTCTAGCTAGCTTCTTCTAGGAAGCTCAAATTTACATGCATGTGTGCAGTCAAACATATGAGTTACTAGTTTTGTAACCAACTGCACAGTTTGAAGAATGAAGCTGGAATGTTTAAAAAGCCACACAGCAGTAGCACAATGCATGGCTGGAAGTTAACAGGACTCTACGGTTTATTTTCCAAATGTAAATACCATATGGCTCCTATTCATATAGTATAATCTTAATGTAGAATTTTGCCAGGTATTAAAGGTGGGGGACTAAGGTGAAGAATAGTACTACGTGTATAAAAGTGCTTTTCATAATTATCCAAAAAAAGAACGTGCCACAAATGGCACTGATTTTGTTTCTCCATCTTGTTCCCCTTTTATTTACAAGTTATTTACCACCATCATCTGCCCACGTAACGTCCAAAGTATGTCCAGTAACTGGCTCTACCATCAGTGTCTCTTTTCTACAATACTAGTCATATTGTTAACAAGCCCCTATAAAGCTTTATTAACCTCGCTGAATTAAACAGTATCCCAGCCCATGCTTTTATCCTGTTACTGAAATTTATTCATAGCATAGAGATATTACTCAAAGTTAAAAAGGCCCCTTGTGAGATGTAGAGCGACATTTGAGGCATCATCTTTTCATTATCTAAAAGCTTTCCTTGTAAGTGTTGCTTGATCTTGATCGTTGAATATTTATGAATGAGCTGCAGAAAAGTTGCAAAGCCTGCGTTCTCAAAATAAGCCAGTGCAGAATGTGTTGAACTGAAGGACACTCTTCTTTGTATACACAGATTATCATGTTGGACCTGTTTGGCTTCAATTCAGGCTCCTTTCACTGGAAAATTTGCTGTCATGAGAATTCCCATTTAAATCCTAAACTGTAAAAAAAATTGAGGAAACTCAGAATTTCAAGGCAACTGTCCTCACTTTTATTGAGTTTTGAACTAAACAATTACATTTTAAAAATCGCCAACCTCTAATCTTTTGTTGAGGTAATTTACTTTTCTCTTTTAGATAAACTTGACTCTGTTTCGAAAATTGTTCACAGTGAGCTCTGAACCTGATTTGTCATTGAATGATTGAAGTGAAATGGTTGCAAATGAAAATATTAAATTATTAACCATAACTCACTTCAACATTTTCATGTTCATTTTAAGTTTTTTTCTTTTAGTAGGAAAAGTTAATTTTCTCAACAAAAGATTATAGATCAGCAAAACCTTTTCTTTCCGTTAATTTTACAACTTCAGAATTTGATTCAAAACTCAAACAGTGAAAATAGTTGCCGTGAAATTACCAGTGTTCTCTCTCTCTCTCTCTCT
>JAJHUR010072656.1:0-39294 GCA_027495735.1 Lutjanus campechanus | reverse complement strand
TTTTTTTTTTTTTTTTTTTTTTTTTTTTACAGTGTATTGTTGGTGATAGACATGACTAAAAAGCTTTGTGACTTAGCATGACAACAATTGACTGATTTAATCACCTCTAGTGGCAAATTGAAATTCAGAAGGAGTTTATGGAGATTCTGGAGAGATGATTTATGTACAAAGAGAATAATTGTCATATTTAGGGGAACTTGTGTTCAGAGCAGCTCTGCAATTTGTCGTTCCCTAAGGTGTATCTTTATATATTCAGAATATTTAAGCTTGCCTGCTGGGTTGATTACAAAATATTGTTGCCTAAAAAATGCTCCGTTTTCCTTCACAGATTAAAAGTCCTTTACATGGGATGATTGTTCAGCTATGTAAATCATGAGGATTTCATGGTTTATTCTTGGTGTTTTCTATTGACTGCTCATATCAAACCCCTTCTTTTCTTAATAAACATGAGCAGTTTGAATGTAAACAGCCATAATTCACATCAGCTGTAATTATCAGACTACTTGGCCCTGATATTGACTGTCTTTTGGCGAAAGATGGAGCCCCAGTTTTCTTTCATGTGATTTGGGACTGTTTGATCGCTGAAATCGTTTTGACTGTTCATGATGAAGGACTTGGCACCAGCAATTAGGGCAACCATACCTTAATAATCTAGATATTATCAGTACATATACGTTTTTCTTCCTTTTGTTCTGTTGCTTTGATAGAGTTTTGATGTCTTCAGTCCTGTCTTTAGCACAAACCTTTCATAATCAGTGTCTTCATCATGCAGGGGTTTTGATTGATAATAATGATGAACCTGTCAGCTGTGATGAATCTGGTTGAACTTCAGTTTCGCTGCAGATGTAAAGACAAATGACGATGACTCGATTCATTCTGTCTTTCAAGATGAGCTTGAGGGACATCAAATGAAATCTACAATGTTCACAGAGCTGTAGTTCTTGTCCCTTTGGCACTCCAGTCCCCCAGAAACACCACCAGATATCTTTTTATTTTGTTTTTCTTTCAAGATTTAGGATTGTATGATGTGTAAGAGTAAGTATAAAACAATAAATTCACAAAGTTTATTTTAAATTACACTTGTATTTTGTGTTATTGAATATTGCTCGTGAAATATTGAAACTGTTTTCTTGTAAATGAACTGATTTCTTCTTTAAAATGTTCTATGAAATCTATTACTGTATTTAATGGTGTACAGTTACAGGCATCCATGATTTCTTTGCTGCTCCAGTACACATACATGCTGTGGCCCCACTGCTTTGTACTTGTATATTGTTTTCAAATACAAAGCAAAACAATATAGGCACAAATGTAGCTACACAATAGCATGTGGTGTTCAGCTCCACTGCGCGCTGAAGAGGAACTGCCAGGAGCACCACTTAACTTTACCAAATGAAACACACTTATTCTCCAACAATCATAAAACAGAATTATGCAGGAATGACTTCTTAACGCCACAAGATCAAGAAAACTGAACATAGAAATATGTCTGTGAAGAATTTGTCTTCTCATTTCATCACATTAGATCATGAAAGTGATTGAATGTCATGTCTAAGTGTGGGAAACATAAAAAATAAATTATATTACATCATTTGATGCTGGCATATAGGATATCACCAAGCAAAAATCATATCAGCTACAGTACAGTATCCTGCCAGTCAAAACAAAATACATATTGGGTAGCAGTGATAGTTGTCCACTAAAACGTTTTGTAGCCAACCCATTCGACCCAAATGTGTGTAAAACCAGGGCACAGGTCTAAAAATACCCCAGAATTACCCTTTAAAGTCACCTCCATTACAATGTGATGGAGGCAGAAATCTAAAAGACAAATGTCTCCAAACTTTGGCAAACAAAGCCAAAACTATGGCAGGATCCAGAGAGATGAGATCTGGAGTACACAGTTATAGTAAAAGCTGTTTTTAAGGTGCAGCAACAAATGTACTGACTAGGGATGTAACATTAAATATCACAATAAAAATGTCTCAGTACATAGTGCTGGACTGTCACAATATCTACTACAATTTTACATTATCTTATAAATTAATGCATAATTTATTTAGATTTTATTGTATGACAAGAGCTACTACTGACTGCTACATTGATTTTGTTTTGCAATAATTCAAGCATTCATTGTCTAACTCATGCTTAGGTCATGGCTGGCTATTTTTATTTTATTTTATTAAATTAAATCATAATTTTTCTCTGGTTTTTAATATCACAAAAAATATATTGTGGGCTTTTTATTTTGGTTTTATCATGCCTTGAGTTTTCGGTATTGTTACTTCCCTAGATTTGACACAAAGTCTGTCTTTATCAGAGTAACGTAAAGACATTGATGATCTTTACAGATCCTCAGTTGTCTTTTGAGGCAACTGTTTGAGTTTTGAGTTGGTTGGTGTGCTGAGATTCCTACAGCCTGAAATTATCCTAAAAATAATCTGCATGGCTAGATGCTACTAGAGGTAAGTGACAAAATATGTTTTTTGCAATTTGGGTGACCCAAACTTAAACTTGGAAAGAGGTCTGATCAGCCAAAATAACTGAAAACACCTGTGTGGATGTACAGGGTCTGTAACAAGGTGGCCTATTTCTTGTGGCCATGGCTCAGCTACATGACGAGTTGAAACGCTGAGATTTGCACTTCTGTAACAGGGAGTGAAGGTGGCACCTGTGCTACCAAAGCCTCTTCCTCAGCAGTGTGCAGGAGAACTCAAATGTGTGTCAGAGTTCGTACAGTTTTGTATTTTTCATTATTATTTTTTTTTGTTATTTTTTTTATTTTTTGTTTTCAGTCCAGTTTAGTTAGTTAGTTTTCAGAGTGGGTTTGCCCATTTCAGTTTAGTTTTAATTGTTTAAAAATGTTTAGTTTCGGTTTAGTTTCTATTGTTTAAAAAGTGTTCTGTTTCAGTTTAGTTTTGATTATTTAAAATATTGTTTCAGTTCAGTTTCTATTGTTTTAAAAGGGTATTTGCCAGTGTTAATATTTAAGAAGTTCAGAATACGTATTACAATACAAATGCAGCACTCTATGATGGAAACTGACTAATTTGACCAAATTGACAAAGACTAAAACTAAAGACATTTCATGTTTATTTTTTAGATTATTTCATAATTATTTCAATTTCAGTGTTATTTTGTTTTCTGAAGTCTAGTTTTTATTTTCATTTCAGTTAACCAAAATATTTTCAACACCTTGTTCAGTTTATATTTTAGTTTTAGTAAACTTGACTTGACTTGAGGGACTTGATTTTTCACAACAGTTCTTTGGTACAAACGAAGGGAACTGAGTTGTATTTGGTGACAGACATACTTTTTTTTTTAAGTACAGACTTGAAAATCTACTCATGAAAGTTCAAGGGCCCCCATAAACGGCTTAATTACAGTAATTTGAGCATTTGTAATTAGTTACTTCCACCCCAGGTCCCCAGTTGAGCTGATTTTGGAGGCAAGTAGTGGTTATGGTCAATTTTAAACTAACCCTCCAGGAAATAAATGTAAGTCTATGTGTCCGTGCGTGTGTGTGTTTTAGAAGGGAGGGTGGCAGATCATGTATTCCCGTCAGGTTTTGCAAATTCCCAAACATAAACATGATAATACATCTTTTTCTTTGTTAATAACAAAGAAATAAATTAGTTGTAATGAGCTCACACCAACTTTATCTGTCTATTCACCAGTACAAAGTAACCGTGATGATTCACAAAGGACACTGCGCCATTGACCTTTTTTTCTTGTTAAAAGGAGAAAAATGAACAATTAAGTTAAAACATGTCATCTTTTACATCACTGATAACAGGTTTCCCTTAATTGTCCAATGGAAAGTCGTTACGTCACATCCTGTCAGCTGTCGCTTCCGGATGCGGTGAAACAGCAGACAGAAGTAGGAAAACACCGCACGGACATGGATTAATTTAAATGACAAGACGACATCTATAAAATCAGAGGACACGCCAGCAGCGTCCACAATGGACTCGTTGAGACGAACACACACGTCTGAAGCTGTGTGTTAACGGTATTTAACGTCGGTTTACCGTGAAGAAGCGTTGTTCTTACTGAACAGCCGTGTTTATGTCTTCATGCTAGCTTAAGCCAGTGTAGCGTTAGCTGGTATACGCAGACAAATACCTTCTGTCTTCGATGAAATAAGACTTGTCCTCATCGCTGTTCTTCATATATCACTCATTCACACAGGAGGGAGCTGCACTGTGCGTCTTCATTTGCTTTTTTCAAAGCGTCCAGAGTTTGTTTGGGTTTTTTTTTTGGTCACTTTGAAGCCAAGGGTGCATTGGAAACGCTTCACATTTATTGTCAAAACAAGCTAAAAAACCTTAAAAAGTTATGCTAACATATCCAGTTTGGGAAACTTTGTGTCTGATGTTAGTCGTCTACGTCTCAACAAGTGGACAAAATGGATGTGATGTGGACTTCAGTCAGCACAGGGAATCATCAGATACATCGTAAATAACACTTCCCTGTCAGCCGGAGGGCTCCACTACTTTTCCTTCTTCTTGTTGCTGCTGACGGGGCTCTTTACAAACAGCATCCTGTGTTTGAACTGGGCTCATTCAAGTGGAGGAAGTCTTTGTTGTTTTATTTTTGTTTCAGCACACAACCTCCTTTTTCACTTCAAAGTTCTGCAGCTCAACAGGTAGGTCTGCTGTTGTCGTCATATACGTGTGATGTTCTGTATGTCTGACGTGTGACCAAAACTTTAATGTCCTCTAAGCAGCAATTTGTGGTACAGCACAGAACATAAAGTCATATTAAACACACGAGACATCTGTAGCAGCCATCGTGAATGTCATCACAGGCCAGGCAGGCATTAAAGTGCATGTCAATATGTGTATACCAGTAAATGTAAGTGTATTACACATAACCTATGTATCCACATAGGTTTCACATTTTCCAGTCTAGGCACATTCAATTAATAATGCACTTTTGTAATCCTGGGTTAGAAGTAGCTTGTTGTTTTAATAAACACAATGCTGGACTTAACATCTTTTTTCATTTAGTTTGACTCCCGGAAATCTACTCTGCTTAAACAGCTGAGTTAAAACTTTTTAATATAAGCAAGTACCTCTGTGCTTAACCACAAATATAAACAATTAATAGGCTTATTAGCCTACTACTGAAATAATGTAAACACTCATAAACTTGAATGTTAGTACTTTATTTAAATAAAATGACATTGATATACTTTTTTCATATTTATAAATGGACAAAGGGCCGGATTGAGGACGTTAAATAAATTAGGACTGAATGATTTTGAAAAAAATATCTAATTGTGATTATTTTGACTGATATTGCAAGTGCGATATGATTTGTAATATTAGAAGAAATGCTAATTTTTACATCATTATTCTCATTTTCATTTAAAGCATATCATTATGGTTTGAGTTTTGCAAAGATCTGTACCAAACAAAGACGTTTTCTTAAATCTGTAAAAAATATGATGTGTAGCCCAGGACATTTCTGCAGAACGATATTTAATCTAAAATGGTAGTTTGACACATATTTTGCATTTAACACATATTGTGCCTCCTGCAGTTTGAAAATTGATGAAGCAATATTGCAGTTTTGCTAAAATTTTTATGAATTGTTCAGTCCTAGAGAAAAATGAGTCTAATCTGTTAATTATTAGCTCTAAAATCTGTTTAAGTCATAAGTTATAATAATTATGGTTTACCAGAGCCTCAAGTGAATTATTTGTTTAGTTTAAGAGCTATCATAAATATTTTTAAAAAGCAGCAAATCCTTGTATTTAAGAAGCTCGAACAAGAAAATGTTTGACATTGTTGCTTGAAAAATGACTTGATCTATTAAATTTTGTAGTAATCAACTAATCGTTGCAGCTCTAGCTCAAGCCTCTCAACTGTGAATGTTTGTAGACCGAAAAAACTGTAATAAAACACAATCTTCTAACATTTATGTATTTGTAACAAAATTATTAATTATTTAATCAAGAAAATAATCTGCAGATTTATCAAAAATGAATTAATGTTAATGGCAGATTATATATCTAATTACTAATAATCTTTATATGTTACAAACTAGCTGTTGTAGAAACATTTCCATCATGATTGCTGCCACACTTGGACTGAATGCCTGGTACATTACACTGTAATAAGTATCTCATTGTGTGAACACTGGGATGATGTGTGACTAAACAGCACAGTGATCCTCTTGTCGTCCTCCTGCACAGTGAAGGATGAATGGCCTCTCACTCAGCGAGCTCTGCTGCCTGTTCTGCTGTCCACCCTGCCCCAGCCGCATCGCAGCCAAGCTCGCCTTCCTGCCCCCTGAGCCCACGTATGCCTTTCTTCCAGACCCAGACGCGGGCCCTGCTGCACAGGGGACAACAGGGACATCCAGCCTGCGGGCGCGGAGCGGTGCATCAGTTTCTGGGTCTGGGGCTGTGGAGGGGAGATGGAAGCTTCACCTGACAGAGCGAGCAGAGTTTCAGTACTCGCAGAGAGAGCTGGATACGACAGAGGTGTTCCTCACTCGATCCAGCAGAGGAAACAGAGTCGGCTGCATGTACATTCGCTGTGTTCCTAATGCCAGGTGGGTAGTTTGAAAGGATTACCTACCTTCTGAATCAGTGGGATAGCTAACTCCTAATTGACTGACTTCTCCCTATGTGTTTTATGCAGCTTGCTTGAGCTCTCAGGGTCTCTGCAGGTCTTTAAAAAGTCAAAAATCCAGTCATTTGAATTTTAGGCCTTGAAATGTCTTAAAATGTAATAGAAGAAAGCAAAATGTCTTAAATACAATTTTGACATAGCTGATTGGATTATGAAGGTAACATTACTTTAAAAAAGTTGCATTAATGTCAGTGGGGGCAAAAAATGTATTGATCACACTATTAATAACTATAAAATAAAACCAACATTGAACCAATAATCATAAATCCAAATTGTGCAGCCTTGTCAGAATTTATCAGAGCACACCCAGGTAGTATTTTGCGATGTGGTGTGTGGGCTAACATGGCATCTCGAGCCTCTCATCAAAAAATAGCTACTTCTAAGTAAGTTAAAATTGTTTCTATTGACGTTGCTTTTTAATACAAGTTCAACGAGAAGTGGCTTGAGAACAGAACATTTAGTGCTTGGTTGAAGCCTGCTGCAAGAAAATGCTGCAAGATTAGGATCTTTAAGCATAAAGGCATTAGAGTGGCATGGGAAGTTGGAAAAACATGTAGAGTGCAAAAAGCCTCCAGCAAACCATCACCAAAGTCACCCCACTAAAAAAGTTCTGAGACTCCAATTTTCCTTCATAACCTTTGTACTCTCTTGGCAGTAAGGACATGAAACAGGTCTTAAATTGCATTCTTACTGGTTGTAAAAAATCTTAAATTGAACTTGTTGAAACCTGCAGACACCATGTTTTGTATTCATTTTATGACAGTGTGTCACACTTCCTCAGAAGCATTTCCACTCCCTCTTTTCTTGTCAGTCTTCTTCCACTCACATCCATGTCTACTTCCTTTACTTGTCTCCCTGTCAGCTGACTCAAAGATTTTCTTTTCCTGCTTTTCCATGGGTTATTGCCATTCATTTTAACAGTTTATTTTATTGTTCAGGCATCACTCTTATTTTTCCCTTTTTGTCCTGTAGGGTTGTAGAAATTTGAATAGGGTTGCAACTACGATTATTTTCATTATTATAAATCTGTCAACCATTTTCTTGATTAAACAATTAGTTGTTTGGTCCAGAAAATGTCCCAGTGTCCCAAAGCCCAGAATGACTTATTTTGTCAACAACCTGAAGATACTCAGTTTACTGTCATAGACAACTAAAGAAACCGTGTTTGAGAAGCTGAAATCAGATAATTTGGACAATTTTCTTAAAAGAATTGCTCAAAACAATTTGTCAATTAATTTAATAGCTGACAGCTAAGAAATCAGTCGACTAATTGTTACAGCTCTAATCTTGATTGTTGAGTTTCACCTGCAGTAGTTAATGCTGGCTCATGATAATGATCATAATAAAATGTTCAGTGGAGATATTAGTTCTCACTGAGTCAGACAAAGTATTTTCCAGTATCTGTCTTTCTCTCCTGCAGGTTTCTGTCAGTGAATTTATTGGCAGTGATTGATAGATAGTTTTATGAGAAGTGATCGTATCATTTAGCCTGAGCAGCCCAAGTTATTTTTTATGTGCTGAGATGTAAAAGGTGTAGTTTTATTCTCATCCTGCTGCACTGCGCTGCTGATGATTAACTTACCAAATCAATTAAAAAGACATGGACAGGCTTGTGTTACAGTCTGTGTATCTTGTATTAATGTCTATCTAGTATTACACAAGGATGAATCCAAACTCGACCTGATATGGCAGAGTCATTGTTATGCCACATTCGGAGTGTTGAGGCCAAGAGCAAAGCCACGGGCCATATGGGTTCATAAACAAAACAGCTGAGGGTGGATCTCAAAACAGTCAGCATGTAGACAAAGTATCCGATTTCTCCAGGGAACACAACATGCATTCATGAATAAAAGGCAAGGGCTAGAATACCCAGCTTTTATAGTGGATACCCTGCTTCTCAGGTTGTGCAAAATGTCTCGAAGTAAGAGTCATCTGACAAGAGTCCATTGTGGTAAACCAATCCTCCAACATGCAGCACTTTTAGACAAAGACATGTTGCCACACAGTTGCTTTTTAAGAACAGGTTAAGAACAGGTTGCTTATGGTTTGATTTGGTGTAGAGTTACCAGGTCAGACCTGTGGACAGAGAAATTTGATAAACTGGTTTGTGTTTTAGTGAGTTTGTTTGTGTCTGTTTCAGTGTTAATCCTTCATGTGACTATTTCTGCTTCAAATGAAGTGTCATAGAGTTTCTAGTGTTTATACACATGATATAGCACACCTGCATTTGAAATAAAGACATTTCCCATGCTACAATACAATATAACACACTGTAACACACAAAAAACAAAATCATTCATAGTTGTCAATAGACTGCTATATTTTCTTGGACAGTCACAATAACTACTTTTGTTGGATGATATATTGTCTCAGGAATAAGAACAAAGACATAAGAAAAAAAGATTTTTAAATGCAAAATAGTTGCTCGAACAGCTGCTGACAAACCTATGCCCCTTAATTTTTTCAAGGACACGCCTTACCAGAAACGGTGCTCTCCCCCCATTTCTCCTGAGTGGCAGGCACACTACTTCACCATATCACTGCCCCAATATGAAGGGTTGCTGTAAAGACTTTGGATTGGTTTGGCAATGTTGTTTTTCTTTAAATTCTCTAATTGCTTACACCCACTTTTACCGAGGATAAGCCTCTATTAAGCAAAGCGTTTAAAGACTGTCAGTTTAGTTTCAATGTTAATCTTTTTTGTGACTCTTTCTGCGTCAGATGAAGTGCAGTTGAGTTTCCAGTGTCTATACACATGCTAGGGTACACATGCACTTGAACAAAGCCTCAACTATAGATGTTAATTTTCCTTTGTTGTATTTACTGGTGGTGTTTTTGGTCATCCTAGATCCTGTAACAGCTACCATTACCACTGCTGTAAAAGATACAGCTTGTATATTTACAATATTAATTGTAGGCCTGTGCAATAAATATGGACATATGTGTTTTTAATGTGCCCTGGTTGGGTGTGATATGTTGTGGTTTAATGTAAAACTGCTCTTAAGAATAAGAGCAGTTTTCTGCACACGTAAGCAAAGACGTGTGTGAAAATATATTTTCTATTCTATTCTATTTCTTGTGTAACAAAAAGAATCACAGTGTAAGTCATAATTTTCTAATCAGAATTTTCTGTTATCCAGAAATAATTGTGGTAATATTATAATAATAGTATTGTCATTTTATGACAATTTTATGCCCCTGATCTAATGATAATACAGTAGCATAATAAGTCAAGTCTGCCCTATCAAAGAGCACTGAAAGAGAGCAGGTGACAAGAGGACAGAAGCAGCACGACCAGAAGTTACAGCAAAGTGTGTCTCAGCATAGAGTTTTTTTCTGTTCATTCAGCTTAGGGGCAACACCAAAGTGTTTCTTCACAGTCTTGTAATGGTGGAGAATCTCCTGCTGTTTATTCCGGCATCATGTTGGCTAAAATGTTGGTGACATTCTCATGTAAACACACTGGGCAATATTGAGGCCAACAAAGAAATTATGCCTGGTTAATTGTTGGCCCATCTTACTAACTTTTTTTGTATGCACTGTGTGTCCTTTTAGATTTACAGTGCTCTTCTCCCATGGTAACGCCGTCGACCTAGGCCAGATGAGCAGTTTCTACATTGGCCTTGGCACTCGCATCAACTGCAACATCTTCTCCTACGACTACTCGGGCTATGGTGTCAGCACCGGCAAGCCCACTGAGAAGAACCTCTATGCAGACATAGATGCCGCCTGGCACGCTCTGCGCACACGGTGTGTTGTGATATAATTGGTCCATATGTGTCCTTCAAGTGATGATTTATTACACAACGTCTCGCTCTGCCGAGACAGAATGCTTAATTTTGATTGGGAGCAAATCAAATAAAAATGTGGATGGATGCATATATATACACGACTAATGTGCCGAAAAGCGGTGACAAATTAAGGTAGGTAGAAAAGGGTCAAGTAAAGAAAAAGATGTGAAGAAGAGGTGGATCAGAGGTTGTGATCAGGACAGAGCTGGGATGAAGAGAGCAGAGCAGAGTTTGGGACAGGTGCTGTGGGAATAAAAAGAGAGAGATGGATGAGCGAAGAAAGAGAAGGCTGGGGGTGGGGGGGCTGTCTCTCAAGGACATTGTGGTGTGATAAAGTGTCTCATTAGTGAAAGCAGCGCTTCCTTAATGCGGCTGTAGCCCCGGAAGACATGACACCACAGAGCGTTGAGTAAGGGTTGGTGAAGTGAATTTACATTTGGGTGCCGTCTTTCTTTACTCTGTAATTTCAGGATATTTATTGGAAATCTTTTATTTTTTTCAGTGGATTCTTAATACCTTACCTTTAAGTTTGATAGGTTTGGATTATCTTAGTTCAGTTAAATTACCAAACATTTCCAAATTATAGCTTCTAAGGATTAACTAGTAGAAATTAATTGTACACTTGTACAGGCAAACCCAGACTTAAGTCAATGAGTAACAAAGCATAGTTCTATATTGTGCCAATGTTACTTTATATATCTGCCACTGCTGTAGGTGGTGTTGGTGGTACAAGCTACAATTTCCATTAACGTGCACTATAAATGTTTCTCTCTGTCTTTTGTTTTCTCCAGGTATGGCATTAGCCCAGAAAATATCATCCTCTATGGACAGAGTATTGGTACAGTCCCCACTGTAGACCTGGCGTCACGGTATGAGTGTGCTGCCGTTGTACTTCACTCACCTTTAACATCCGGCATGAGAGTGGCCTTTCCAGACACAAAGAAAACGTACTGCTTCGACGCTTTCCCCAAGTAAGTGTCTGCTGGTTTATTTTGTATCTCTCTACTCTTTTCAATCAGTCTCTCTTTGTCAGCCTCAAATATAACATGTCTGACACATTCCTATGTTTTATTGTTTAAATACAAATTAAGAAGCTAAATGTGAACGTGTATGACATGATTAAGTTGACACATTTGATATATGGCATTAAATATATACTGTAATTAGAAATCCTTCTACAACAATGAAGTCTTAATATTCTCCCCTTTCTCTAATCTCTTTCTTAAAAACATCTTTCAATAAGGTATCCGTGTAAACATGACAGACGCATACAGACTATTTTGCTGCCAGTTGGCATTTCCACATAATTACAGATCTGCCAACAGTAGAGTGTAATTGCCACTTGCACTTGTGAAACTGTTTCTTGTCCAAAACAAACATCTGCGCTGAAAGAAAAGCTCTCTGTCCTTTCAGGTCGCTGTTTGCTGCCATGATTTTAGTTGGAGTGTTTTTTCTTGGTTAGTGTATGTTTTACTTTCATTGATGTGAGTAGGCCATCCAAACACTGCCATATTTCAGAGAAGAACTCACACCCCAGAGCAGGAGTGATTTCACTGTGCAGCAGCCATTCTCACCTTTTCAAACTGGGTAGCTGCAGCTCACACTATGTCACTTTATGTCACTTTATGTGTGTCATTCACACATGGTAATGTCAGATAATGGCCATCATCATATCATGTCAATATATACACGACCTTCTAATACAATTCTAATGCTGCTGAATAGATCCAGGAAGCAATTTCATGTGATCCTTTCAAAATCAGTAAATAATGAGACAATGAGTGTTTTGATCACTTTTGCAAAACAGTTCTTACACTTGCTGAGAGATGAGAGATAGAAACACTTTTACCAAATAAGTTCTGACGTAGGGAACATTTACTCACACAAATGATCTGACAGTCTCCTCATCTCTCCCATGGCTCTATAATACACCAAGTTCAACTGGTACTCTTTTAATTATGTGACCTTGTTATGCCCTCTTCCTTTTCAACGGTATACTTTTCCATATAGTTTTCCAACTGGAATTTAGTTCTACCTACTGCTTATTTCCGTGAACGAACTCTTAATTATCACACAACAGCAGTGGATGGAGTCAGCCTTCATTTGCATTTTCTTTCATCACTTTACTCAAAACACAGTTAAAATTTGTAATACACTTGGATGGAAACTTGGCTAATGATAAGCAAACACCGCCACAGGAAATAATCCTGGGCCATTTTAGAGTAACAGTCTATACATTATATGATGTAGTGCAGGGGTTCACAAAATATTTCATGTCAAGGACCCTCATAGACCACGGACCACCTCAGACTTTGTCTTGAGGAATTCCCTCTTTGAATCCCCATTCAGGGATCCTTGTCCCTGGACCACAGTTTGAAAATTACTCATCTAGTAGATTTCAAACTACTGTAACAAAAATAATTAGGTGCCATTGTCTAAACAAACGTGGAAGTTTACCTTCGCCAAATGTACCTAATTTGTTATTGATCTACTACAACACATTTGAATAAAATATCAGATGTCTGTCACTTTGGTCCAAAAGTCGCTTAGCATGAGTGCAGTCTTACTTGATTATAAAGTATCAACAACAATCTATTATTTACAGTCTATTACTTTCAAGTAATAAAGTTTTGTCCCATATTTTTCAACCAAATTGACCATGAATGTTAATTTAGATCTGCAGCATTCACTCTTGAGTGCTTAGTCACACAGTGCTTTAAAAAAGCCACAAAAAGTGACACTAATAAGCAGTTAATATGAAACAGATACGACCCTTTTACCATTAAGTAGCAATATTACAGAAAGAAAGAAAGAAAGCTGGTGAAAAAGCACTTTCTGGCTCTGTACTTGTCAGATATCTTTTATGGCTTCATGTTCAGTTATACCCTCCCACTCTGAAGAGATTTGGTGCCCCACATTTGTTTGAGATTGTAATGTGGGTGTTCACTGTGTTCATGTGTTGTTACTTTGTTTTTATTTTTAAACCTTGGCCACTGAACAGTTCCCTTGGCCCGGACAGTAACAACGCAGCAGAGTTATGCCATCATTAGTGAGACTCCATCCCTTCTGTTCTTGTTGTCAGTTTAGTTTTAGTGGCCGAGTCTGACAAAGGTCGATAGCATCCAACGCCAGCCTTAACGCAGCAGGGTCTAGTCCCAGATGGTACAAGTGGGTGAGGAGCAGAGGTGGTAGGAAACCAGGGAATGCCTTGCTGTGTGTGTAGTGAGCTGAGAAAGCCTCCAGTGTTCGCCTGTTGTTCAGATTCAGAGTGGGCAGCTGGCATCCCTCCTATCTCTGTGTGTATCTGTCTGTCTCCTTCTCCACTGTTTCCTTGGTGAAATGTGTCTGTATGTCTTTATTCCATGGGATGAATTGATTATACTTTAAAGATGTGACTGTTGTACATTTTCCAAGCCAGCACTATAGCTTGTTTGGCAATAAATACATTCATTTTTATCAATTAAACATATAAACTAATCCCAACTTCATTGTTCATCACTCATTGGGTAATTCAAGGCAGGTGAGTGTGCATACAGAGGTACACACAGGTCTGCTGTCAGTGCAGGTCTGTTGGCTCCCTCGAGTCTGCATGTTGAAGTATCCTTGGGCAAGACACTGAACCCCAAATTGCCCTCAAAGACATAGCCATGGGTGTGTGAGTGTGTTTGAATGGTTACTTTTCATGGAGCAGCTGCACCTTGCATGGCACCCTCTGCCATTT
Organism: Lutjanus campechanus; assembly: GCA_027495735.1. Taxonomy (NCBI): domain Eukaryota; kingdom Metazoa; phylum Chordata; class Actinopteri; order Lutjaniformes; family Lutjanidae; genus Lutjanus; species Lutjanus campechanus. The sequence continues at coordinate 25,138 of JAJHUR010072656.1, read as the reverse complement.
GTGTGTGAATGTGGCAAGTGTGGTTGGAAGACTAGAAAAGCACTATATAAATGCAAGTGCATTTACCCTTTACTAAGTACACATAGACAAATCATTTACACACATCGGCTCCCAGACGGTGGAGCGAACTACCTAACTGTGTTTGATTGAAGTCCCTCTCAGCTCTTTTGTAAACACTTGATTGACTGTCCAAGATATCCTTAAAAAAACAGTGCTTCTTATGCCCTTCATGCATTGACGCTTGAACTGCCTGTAGGCACCTATGTCCTATAAGACTTGAACTTAATGGTGCTTAATCATGTTGTTCTCCCCTGACTAGATCCTTGCTTGTGTTGTATCAGCTCTCAGATGTTCATCATTTTGGATAAAAGCATCTGCTAAATGAAATTGTAGATGGAAAAATTAAGATAAGGTCAAAAATGCAGGTGCGTTAATCAGTCTATACACAAGGTTAACTGACCATTTCTTGTGCTGTGACTGTTCACAAGTCTAATAACTTCTGGAAGTAAACCAGACCTCATTCGATTTGTTTTACAGACAGTAAATCCAAAACACATTCCTGATCAGCTGTTTCAAACCATGCGAAATCAATCTTAAATCACATTCATAATAGCATTAAAAAGGCTTGTTGAAACCTGCAGAAACCCTGTAGTCAGGATCTTTGTGTTTTGCCAGGATTTTAGAGCTGAGTTAACAGTTGGTTCTTGTCCTTTTGACAAAAAGATGTAAACCATCAAATAAATAGAAAAAGTTAAATACTGTCAGTGAAATCAGAATGCAACATTGTCAGTATTCTTTGATCTACTCCAGATAATGTTGGCAATGTTTTAGTCTTCTTCTCTGTTTCGTGCTGTCCACAAGGGTCAAAACTGCACTATAACGATGGACAGATCAGCATAAATGTAACTTAACTTGCATCATTTATCTGCACCCAGGCAATAAGATCATTATCTCGCAGTCAGTGATTCTATGGTTCTGTTTTTGCTTAAGAAAAATAACAGCAAAATATCACGTTAGCTTCAAAGCAATAAATATGTTTTATAGCCCCTGACAATTTACTGTGAGGGCCAGAAATTTAAAGCTTCACTGATCCACTAAGATATTCTTAAGACCAGCACACTGATCCATTATGATGTCATTTTTTTATGACCTGATCCACAGAGCCGGTGCTTTGTGAGTCAGACTGTTCATCACTGTTAACCTGATCTGTGCAATCTGCTTTCAGAGCGTTTATAAGGGAAGAAAACAATCAATTCTTTTAAAATCTGACCTCTTTTGCTCTTCTCATTTCCCCTTTTTCCCCTTTACAGCATCGAGAAAGTCTCCAAGATCACGTCCCCAGTGCTCATCATCCACGGGACAGAGGACGAGGTGATTGATTTCTCCCACGGCCTGGCTCTGTTCGAACGCTGCCCCAAGGCTGTGGAGCCTCTGTGGGTGGAGGGAGCCGGACACAACGACATTGAACTGTACAGTCAGTATCTCGAGCGCCTGCGCCGCTTCATAGGACAGGAGTTGGCAGTACAGCATGCCTGACCCATCACCACCAGGACCACCGTCAACAAAGATCATCATTACCATTTTTCCTGGCCCACTTAAATCTTCATCTCTCCATGTCCACGATGGACGCGTGTCCAAGAGTCATCTAAACCGTCCCTCAGCTCAACGTGGCTTCCAGGCGGTGTAACGAGTCACACTTTGGTGCTTCGTTTTTGGGGACATGGTATGCCTTTAATGGATCACGGATTTATGCGACATGGAGAAAAGAAATGTGTTCATAAACATCAGCAGTGTGTGAATGTAAAGACTTTGTCACAAACTGCATTTAGACTGTTGTTTTTTAGCAGTTACTTTAACAGTACAGCTGCCACGTGTGAGCAGCACATAAACTCCTATACTGTGCAATAATACGGACAGCCTCCACAGGAAAAGAAGACTTTAAATGATGAAGACGTTTAAAAGAACAACAAACTGATAAGTAATCATGTACAAACCCCGATTCCAGAAAAGCTGGGATGCTGTGAAAAGCATAAATAAAAACATAATGCAGTGATTTGCAAATCCATTGATGCTAAAAGGCACATGAAGGTTTTGGAGCAACATATGCTGCCAGCTGTACAACATCTGAGTGCGAGTGTATTATTTACAAAAAACAATAAAGTTAATCAATTTGAACATTAAATATCGTCTTTATGCTGCATTCAGTTGAATAGAGGTTGAAAAGTATTTGCAAAACATTGCATTATGTTTTTATTTACACCATATGAAGCATCCCAAGTGTTTTTAGAATTGGGTTTGGAGGTCAATTAACTTGTGGTCCACATGGAAATTTTCCAGCCTACTCATAGAATTTGCGTGTAACTTTAATTTTTGCTGTTAACCCAAATTAAATGGTGCAGCATGGGAAACACTTTAGGAGGACTCTTTATGAAGTGCTTCTGACATGTGTTGGGGAATATTTTGGTTTTTAATCAACTATTAAAACAGCAAACAGGTTTGTAACTGAGATCATCGAATGCAATCCAGCCCTACAATAAATCCTGTTTAGAATGGTTGATTTAACTGTATGCTCAGTTTGTAGTGATTGGTTGTATTGCATTGGACTGCATTATGTTGAAAGGTGTTTCTAACATCTTATCCCCCTCATGTATGTACCTGCCACATACATACATGGAGATGAATTTGAGTTTTTGCGTGTTCCATTTTGTTTTTTCGCTGTATTGAACATTTTGCTCAGGTAACCCTCTTTTAGACATTAGGGTCAGTGTGTTTCACATTTGTGTCTTTTTTTTCCGTTCCGTCGACTAAAGCTCCTCATAACCTCTGAGCAAAGATTTCTGAAAACCTTTTTATCATAAATTTTAACCAAGTAATGAAACAGACTATGATCCTAAAACTGAGGTACAGACCAAACTATTTAACTTTTTTTTTCTTTGCTCATTCCGTTTGAGTTTCCATCACTTCTTTCATCTTCTCCGCGTTGCGTCTGTACCCCGATCACAGAGCAGGATTAGCTATGTTAAAGAACGAGAGACGTTGAAGAGCCTCAAAAAAGAAAATACCTCCAGCTCCTTCATTTAATGGAACGTCTGAGAGTCTGTTAGCCCTGTCCACTTTGTTTTAGTCTTGTTCGTCTTGTTTATGTCTCGCACCAGTAGGTCACAGCTGTCAGCCGAGTTCCTGTTTCCCTCAGTGTCTGGAACAGAGAAGCAACACTAAAATAAAACAGGCCTCGGTTTTCTACCTCCAGCCTGCTTTTATCTCTTCATTCATTAACGCTGTCTGACGGCCGTCACACTCATTCACACTCCGTCTTGAGGGGCAGTTTGTCAGTTTGAGAAGTGAATTAAAACTACTCATTGGAATCAAACTGACAAAAGTAATTAGTAGTTGATTTTCTCATTTTAATGATCGATGAGCTTCACATTCTGATGAGTAAAAGTCTTTCCCACCTTTACACAGATAAGCACAGGAACAGATGTTTTATCACAATAACACTATCTTTCTATGTTTTACAGCTTAAACGGTAACAAGCTCTAATGAGTTACTAACACAGGTGGGCAACATTTTGGCAAAATTACTGTCCAACACCTATAACATTTGTGTGACTATGTGTACACATCCCACATAATAGTCATGTATTTTTACAAATTTTAGGTATAACTTCTCAGTAACACCATCAATTTTACTTTACATAACTGAGTATGAGTGTTACAGTACCTTTTCTAGCTGCTGGTATAACTTCTGTAACACTTAAACAGCCTAAAACACATTGTCATGCCCATTTGATTAATTGTTCTTCTTGTGCTGATAATTTAGGGAAATATCACTAACAAATATACAGTAAATTGTCCTGTTTTGCTGCAAATGGCATCTCGTTCTTGTTGCAATGTTGTAATAAGTGCACAAAAAGAACTGGTGCAAGATAATATCAGCTGGCTGTTCTGTTCAAGTCGTTTTGGGTTGACTCAGAAGATAAATTGTAATCCTTCCTTTTTACTGCCTGTTTTAGATTCACTGCACTCCATTGTGACGAAATCCCTTCGTTTGCTGGCTTAATGGTCTGTTTTACAACCAGGCACGAGGTGAAATAAAAGCATCTTAAAGGTGCCACACTCACCAAACCACATAAGTGTTTTATTTAACTGAGGTGATTTACATGAACCATAGACATCGAGAGCTGCACCTTTTAAACTTTTGGGTTTTTTTGAAGAGAAGTCAGGATTTTCAGGTTTTCTTGTGTATGTATGAACCAAAGTGTAACTCTTGGATTTTTAGCGCTTTACCCAGTGTACCTGCTGTTTATGTTGTAATCTTCTTAACCAAAGGCAAAAGTGTTTAAACTTTAAAGTTCTTTTGTTAACTTTTTATTAATCTGTCTGATTGGTCTCATCTTTTTCCACTGTACAACACATTTGGATACAAATAACATGTAAATTAGTGAGATAGCTAAATAATTATTTTTCATCATATCAGAGTTGGTTTCAAATATGGAGCAGTTTGAAAAGCATAAATTACCAAGTTGTGGGTGTTTTTCTTTTTTTTCAAGCTGTTAAAATGTTTCGTTTGTGGAGGAGTGCAACTAAGCAATACAGCAAAGCAGTGAGTTTGTGTTTAGAAAAAAAAGAAGTGTGTGGGATGATTAAACAACAATGACAGAAGAACAGCTTCGAGTAGACAAAAGAAAAGCTTTTGTTTTTGTCTTTTATTCAAATCTTTTGGATTTCTGGTGTATCACATCTGTCAGTATCATTTTTGTCATCACACATTTTTTTTCCACTGTTTATTATACTGACTACAGTAATTTTTAGTTTGTAAAGATATTGTCTTTTTTTTTCCAACAATTAAAAGAGAATAAGAAATTAATAAAACATAATCAGAAATTGGTAATTAACTTGACTCTCTCCTTGTTTTGATCCCTGTAATCCCATTTGTAACATACATGACATGGGTGTTTGAGAACTTTACAAAATCAGTATATTTATATACATCAATATATTTTACTAAAAAGCCTGTTATACACAGTCTCAGACATGTCTTCTGCCCTCTGGTGGATTATCAGTGCACTGCAGGTGGCAGCCACCCTGTGAGTGCAAAATCCAACATGGCTGCCTTCATGTAGTAACTTGCACATTTTTGGCAAATCTTGAAAAAATTATGGTAAGAATAATAGTTGTATTGTTAGTAATATTTCAATATGAATATTTACTATATTGAAACAACCTGACTTAATATTTTGTACCTTATTTTATCGTAAAATCAAGTTGAAAAATGTGTAGGTCACATAAGATACAGCAGGTATAAAAGATATAATGTATACATTTATCTGTAATCATTATTCTGTTGAATTTCTTGATGCAGTCTGCACAATCACAAAAACACTGTTAAATAAACTAATTAAATATTGAAATGTCATCTTATGATAAATTTAGAGTGGAAATTGAGATATTTATATGCGTTTCATTATATATGTAACCTGCATCATAATAATCACTTGGATGTTTGAAACAATTATTAGCAAATGAGCATTTGCTAATAATTGTCTCCTTTAGTTGATTTTCATTAAAACAGTAGTTTGATGATAATGTTTTTATTGACCACTTCAGATTACCGCAAGATGAATTAAAAGAATCTAACCATTTGAAATGTGCCAAACTTTCCAAAAGCGATTTGTTTCAAACAAACAAAATATCAAATTTTTTTTTTTTTTTTTTTTTTTTTTTTTTTTTTTGTCAAAAGGTCTAATAAATACTTCAATTTCAAAACATGCAGCTGTCACAGTAAAGCTCTTATCTGCCACAGAAGTGCCTTTTCTATAGAAATCCATGTTACGTGTGTCTCTTTCAGTGCCTGATTTTCCACTCATGGCAGCCCTGGCACTCGGTGAATAATGACCTGCCTGTGGTGAAAGGCCTCGCAGGGCCGCACGAGACGGATCCAAGAAAGGCTCGGGTGAACAATTGGCTGATGAGTAAACGAGTCTTTAATTGCCTGGTGCGTGTGTGTGTGTGGTGTGTGTTTTTTATCCTTCTCTGTGGAGTTGTGAGTGTGTGTTGGGATGGGCTCGTTATCGTCTGTGCCAAAGAGAAAAGGTTCAAATGATGTGTTTTAATTAAACCAGGACAAGGACTCAGGTCTGTCCCAGCCTCCCCTCACTGTCTGCCACCATGGTGAGTTGTGGGGGAAACAGGGACAGATGGATTGTAAGCTGCTCCTCCTCCCCCTGAACACACACACACACACACACACACACAAATACACACACACACACACACTTGTGCCAGCTCCTTTTCAGTGGACTACATAAACAATCTGGTGTCCCACTCAAATGCTCTTACGGATTAAAAGCAGCTGCAGCGGCACATCCCCCTGCGTAAGGCAAAGTTAGTGCAGCCTGACCTGCTGCATCAAACACCACCAGCAGCCCTCCACACACTCACATGCACTGACTCTCACAGCCCTGAGCACAGAAACCCTTTTATGTTGACATGTATCAAAGGAGTGAGGATGTGCCAGGTCTCAACAACAGAAGACTTGAAACAAGGCTGCTGAATCAAAGAGCTGCCTTTGAATGTTCTCAACTCGAGAATTACAGTGCGGAGAACATTTAGACTATTCTGTATCTCAGTATGAGAGACAGAAAAACACCGACGGGCCTGCATATTTCTATCAGGTACCGATATGTCCTTATTTAACTGTGCAAGAGTATAACGTTCCAGGGTGAGGAAAGAAAAAAGGCTGCCAGGAACTGACGGTGAGAAAAGGCTGCAGATAACCTGAGAGGACTGTGATGATTGCTTCCATCACAGGTTTTCAGTTGTTTCTCAGCCAAATACCCCTGACAAGATAGAAAATATACTGCAGGCCCCCTCATGTATGTCTGCTGGAATAATCTGAACACTTATACTACTTGGTTATGTCAAAGGACAGCACAAGAGAAATGTATTATTATATTAGATGTGTACTTGCACCATGTTAACACAGAATACCCATAACATCCACACACATCAAGACAGTGTGTCTAACTGTTGTTGCATTAAATAAAATGTGAATTCTTATTTATATTTTAAATGAAATACAATCTAAAAACATATATAATATAATTAATAGAAAATAGACCCTGTAACAAAAGAAACGGAACAATAACAGGCCTGAGACTTAAATATGAGAAGCCTATTAAACTGTTTATAAAAAGGAAACTGTAAATAAGTATTGATTGCTAAAAGTCTAATCATAAAATAAATGTAGGCTATAATGAAGGCTTTTGTAATAAATAAATAAATGGATGGATGGATAGATAAATGAATTCATTAATATTTCACATGATAATTTATGCAATTAATGTTTTTTATTGAGAGGATTCCACAAACTCTTCAATTTTAGAATATATGCCTTTCTCATTGTCATAGTTTTTCAAATCACAAACTATAAGATAAGAAAAGTACAAAACAAAATCAAAACTTCAGCCATACTCTGCAGAACTGTACAATAGGAAAACATACAAAACAAAACAAAAAAAGGGTGAGCAGACTGGTAAAAAATACCACATTCATTACAGCTTAGATGACAATGGTGGGGAAGTTATTTTGCTCATTGTTTTAACCCCAAAAAGTTACAAAATACAATAACCAGGTTCTGTGGTACATTTATGTTAACTATGCATTGTATCCATTTGGCCCAACATGACTGGAATCTGCTGACTTGCAGTTTTAATGAAAATGCCAGTTTCTCCATTACATAAATATATCTGATGAAAATAAAATTGTAAAATATGTGTTCAACCTGTTACCATTCTCTAGTTTGACTTTTTTTCACTCTACCAATTGAACTACCAGGCCAACCAAAAATCCATTTTAAAGTCTATAAATAATTTTGGTTGGGTTTCTGCTCCATGTTCAGAGAAAATCCATTGATTATGGCTTTATTTTGTATTTCTCCTGTATATCCACCTTTGATTACTTTACATGACTGATGTCTCATTTGTAGATGTAGATGTAAAAAAAAAAGTCCTATGTTCCAGTCCAAAGTTTTCTTTTAGAGTGTGAATATCTCAGAGTTTCCCCATCGTCAATAAAGGTACAGATCATGATCATTTAGATGAATGAATGTAAAAACTTCACAGACCCTCTGGCAGTGGTATTTGAGGAATACCAGCCTAGATAAAGGGACGCTCTACTGGTATGATCAAGAAGTATCTCAAAATAAGGTTTCTGGGTAAAACATAGGCATTATACTGCAGGTTTTAGTTGTTTAAAGTATTTGTTCTTCACTGTCATTGAAGTATTAAACAACAGAATAATTAATAATAATACAGTTTGATTAATCTTCTGACAGCCTCCTGAGCCCTTGATCATTTTCAGGATATTAAACAACACACTGAATGCTTTAACCTCCTGAGACCTGGGCTTTTGTTTGGTATGCATTTTTAATTTCTTGTAGCTATTTGGGATTAGTAGGACTCGATAATCATAAAAATTAAGCATTGTCTTTGAACACGACATAGTTTTTTTTAATTTTTTTTTTTATGACGTCCTCATATTGGGACAATGGGTATATTTTACTGTATAACAACAAAATTGTAAACAGTGCTACACATCTAAAAGCTTTGTGATTTTGTTCATTTTGTAACTTTCTTGCACAATACTCCAAATTATTATTGTTGCATTCAGTAATCTTTCTGCTCATGACAGAAATGCCCTGAAAATGTATCACACCCAAAAAAAAATCAGTGTATCACATGCAAAAACTATTTATACCCTTGTAAACTCTTGGTTATTTCTAAAATCTATTTCCTGACTTTTACGTATTTAATTTGCATGAACAATTAGCATTATTAAGTCTCAATGTCCTTAAATGAGGTCCCCATAATTACAAACATCCTAGCTTGTTAATATTGCTGATCTGTTGGGTGTGCATGACAAATCAAACTACAAACATTATTAAGCATAAATAACCAAGTTTCTACTGTAAAATGTGATGAGGTTTTGTCCCTGCTCCACTTTTATCTCAGTCTCAACTTTGGACTGTTTTCAGACAGAAGGAGCCCATCTTGGTTTTACACTGATACATGTATTGTGCTTTGACTCCCACTAGATGGCACAATAGGGTGTCCACTAATGAGGTCAACAGGTTTAAGTTACACAGAATGAAGGTGTATAATGTGCAGCAAGCCCAAAATGTACTGCCTTCATATGTGGATGCAGGGTCTCAGGAGGTTGAACATTACTTGATGGCAGACTTCTCTGGGCCATCGTGACAGACTACCTACAGAGTAGAGGCATACACCTGCCTTCAGTCCACACCTAAATCACCACCATTGACTCACAGCAAAAGTGGCGCCCCTCTACCCTACATACCCACGGTAAACTACTCCCTGTCAGGGCCAGTTAGACTGAAGGTGACGATACAGGTTGGAGCGTGACATGGGACTGGATTTACATTCTTGTCCCATCACATTTCCACAAAAAGTTAAAAAAAAAAAAAAAGAATTGCTGCGTCCCGCCTATAAGCATCTCTGTATCCCACACCTGTCAGGTGGATGGAGAAGTGGTCACCAACACAGATTTTAATAAATTTGTGAAAAACAATTGAGAGAAATAAACATTTTGTGTGAAAAGAGAAAGTCTTAGATCTCCGGGAGCAAAAACAAAAGTATTGCGTCGATAATTTTGTTGAGTATACCTACATAATAATCTTGCTGCTTAATGATTCAAGTAGTCAGCAGCATGTAGGATGAACTCACAAAGGTTAGGAACATTTAAGTGGTAGAGAATATTTCCTTCAGTACTGTGAGGCATATTTATTTGAGGTTACGCTGCATGCATGCCGAGTTTCTAGCTTTTGTTTCTCATTACCATTCCTGCAGAGCATCTTTTACCCCGTGCATTATGTAGATCTCACTGATGTTTTTCTGCTGTCTTCTTTTTAGTCCATAGTGCCTTCTAATGTGCTCCACAGTCCATAATTAGGGCCCAGGCACTGACCAGCATCAAGGCCGTGGCTGCCACACACCCTTACGCACATGGGGATGCAAAAACACAATCATCACTGCTTGCAGATTTAGTTTAATTTGTCATTTTATTCTCAAATAAGGCACATTTTTATCCCCAGGTTTCCCAGGTCCAGCAGCAATGTGAGTAATATCTTATAATATTTTGATTACATACCTTTATCTTTGGTTTCTTTCCTCAAGCTACTGGATTCCAAGGCAAGCATACTGAATGACAATAAAATAGAACAGAAGAAAAGAGGAATTAGCAAACATGTGGTGTAGAACTGGCTCATATACTTTCTACCTCAAACCACCTGTCATTCACCCCTGATTTTGGAGACTCCAACTTCCAAGATAACTGGGTTATGATTTTTGGAAATTTTCAAATGTATTTTTTGGCGCTCTGAGCACCACAAGTCGAGTGCCATTTAGTATCCAGTAGTATAGTTCTGACCTGAACACACCTACAGGCCAATATGCAGCTTTAAGCAGCCCTACCTAAAACCCAACAGGATGTCGGCCATTTTTAATTTACTTTATAATTTTTGTGCATTTTTGGCCTTTTCCAAGCATTGTACTTCAACAAACTCCTCTTAGACAATCAGTGAGATTGACTTCAAAATCAGTGTGCAATCTAGAGACATTTGCAATGAAAAGTTGTTTAAAGGTAAAGTTTTTCACAAACAGTGTGGTCTTGGCATGGCACCGAATTCTGATGTTTCACCATAAAACAGAGAGGTGCTGTAACTTCAGTGTGCATTGTCCAGTCCCCTCCAAATTCCACGTTTGATAAGAGACCCAGCCTGAACACATCAGCATGACAAACAAGACTCATAATCATTGCTCCACCTACTGGCAACCAGAAATGAGCCTTATGTGACAATCATAATTTGATTTACATGAAATATTCACGGTGTGGTCTACACTTGATATACTGGAATGCAATGCATCATTAGTGGGTGTTCTGTAATGTCATCTAGTGGAGACAGGAAGTGACATTGAATTCCTTCCTGCAGTGTCCAAAACATTTGAAAATTCAGAGCTTTGTTGGCCAGTTGGCATCCAGCGACAAGAACGCAGCTACCACACACCCCAACACACAAAGAGATGCAAGGGTCCCATCATCGCTGCTTGCAGCTTTGGTGTTGTTTTATTTTTGTGCCTGGATTCACCCTGAAGCACATGCTTTTTCTGTCAAATATAATTACATATTCCCTGTAGCAATACAAGATAGACGCAACTGATATTGGGATTTTGTGTGTGTGTCTGTCCCTAAGATGAGAAGACACATGTATTTGTACCTGGCCTTCATGGCTCTGCTCACTCTGATGAACTTGCTTGTCACATCTGCTGTCACACAGTAAAAAAAGGCTCGTCTTTGCCCTTCATGCAGAGTGACCACCTGTTGAAGCGTGCCCACTATTATCATGTCTCCCAGCCTCCCCTGGTCCCCCACAAAGTAGATGAAGCTCATTGAGTGTAGAGTGTTTTTTTAGTACACAGTCCAGCTGTCAAATTCAATCAAACAACTATTGAGCTGCTATAAAGGCCTGGTCCCACCTCTCACACCTCAACAACAATGAAACAGATGAAACGGAAAGTGCAAAGATATCACTGACAGAGGTCAGTGAAGGATAAACCCTGTCACACAATGCGGAGACGCTCCAGTATTTTCATTAGAAAAACTCTTATCCAAGTAAAATTGCTGCTGCATAGAGTGAAACCTGAGTATTTCTGCAGAATCTCTGAAGTCTGTAGCACTGTTCCACTCTGCAACAGCACACTACGCTCTTAGAAACAAAGGTTCCTTCTGAAGGGCTGAGGTTCTACCCAGAACCATTTGCTTCTGAAGAACCCTTTTTTAAAGAAACGGTTCATCAAGGGTCCCTTGTAAGACTAAGGGTTCCAGATCAAAATCTTGGAATATATATCCATGGGGTTCTAGATGAAATCTTTGTAATATAAAAAAGGTTTTCTGCAGAACCCCCTGGGTGAGATCTAGATAAAACCATTGGAATATAAAATTGTTTGCAGTAGAGTCTTGTTAGCACCCTTAGAAGGAGGGAGAGGTTGCAGATAGACTCCCCAGAGAGGGTTCTGGATGGAACCATTGCACCAAAGAAGGGTTCCTCTGTAGAATCTCTCATACAGGGTTCTGGGTGAAACCTTACACAGATGGCTCTAGGTATACCCCTTTATGTTGGGTTCTAGGTACAACTGTCTGAAAGGGTTTGAAGTGGAAACTTTATAAAAAGGTTCTACCAGGAACCAAAAAGGGTTTTCACAAGGCAAAGAACCCCTTATGTTTCTACCTTTAGTTTATTTCTAAGAGTGTTCAGTTTTCTGTGTGGTTGAGAGAATCACATTAATGGAATAAGTACACTGACTTTGCACAAGAACATATACTGTACATGTGTCACTAGTTGGAGCTACAGAGGCTGACAGAGGAGCTGAGCTGTGTGCACACAAACATTAAAGCTCGGATGACCTGCAGTTACCTTAAACTTAATCAGGATAAGTCAAAGTTTATTCTCATTGCCTCTCCAGCCACACATCGCAAGGTCTCCCATCTAAATCTGTCCATCCCTGGTTTGATCACGTCCTCTCTTGCTGGGGTCAAAACTCTTGGTGTAATTTTAGACTCCACTCACTGGTTTGAAACATACTATATGCCTGTGTAACAGCGTTTTTCACCTGAGAAACACCTCCAGACTCCAGACACTTGGGGAACAGATAGACAACAGTATGTCCTCTCCACTCCAGTCTCCACACTATGACTTGAGTGTGGCCCTAACCTCTGGACTGCTCTCCCTCAGAGTCTGCACCAGTGCACACTGTGAAAACTCATCATTTTAAATGAGTTTTTCTTGGTGCTTCTTAAATACAGACTTCATTAGTGCTGTTGTCACTCTTTGTTATCATTATTGTATGATTTTTCAGTCGCACTTATTTACAATACAACATAACAAGCTGTACTTTGTATTAAATTAGACAAAAACTTGAAATATTGTTCTTAATTAGACACCATACACCTAACAGTACACAAATAACAAGCCACACTCTCTATCATAATAGATAATAATGTTAGAAATAATGTTCTTTATTAGACATTATACCCTTACTAAGGGACACATTACAACAGAACTGTAAACTAAAATGAAATGTGTCCCTAATTACCCTCTAATAAAGTCTAATACAAAAAGAATGTTAATGATCTAATACAGGTAACTAAAGAACATTTTATTTCTAGTTTTTGTCAAATTTAATGCAAAGTGCAGTACATCTTATTAGTGTATGTTAGTTGTTCTATTTTTTTTAGTAAGTATCAGCCGTGTTACCTGTTTTATAAAGTGTCTCTGGATGACTTGAAAGGCACTTATAAATAAAATGTATTATTTATTATTTACTTGTAACCTTTTTGGTTTCTAGAATGGATACATCCGACTTATTACCATTTATGACAGGTCATGATCTTAATATGGACTTGAGTTGTGAGTTCAACCAAGGAAAGATTCTCAAATTGTTTGATAAAAAATATTTGAGAAAAGTTTGAAAACTTAACAGATTATTGTTTAACATGAATATATATATTTTTTCTTTTCTTTTCACTGGGAATTTACACTTAACTTTAAAAAATAACCAGTACATGCCCAACCCCAAAACTGGCAGCTTAATGAATGTGGGGAGCAGCATTTTCTCCCCACATAGCAGGTGAATCTATCTCATTTTACACACACACACACACACACACACACACACACACACACACACACACACACACACACACACACACACACACGCGCACACGTTTCTTTGTTTCATTTTTCTCTTTGTTCTGTGTTGCCTCTCCTCTAGTAATAGCTGTGGACTTTTGCGCTTTGATTCTGTCATTACTAGGGTTCAAGCAGCATCGCTCACTGCAGACCGCTGTTTTTGTTCTGATTATTCTTTCTTTTCTTCTTCTTCTTCACTTCTCATTCTCCTCCACCAAAAGCGTTTTTTGTGCAGCAAAAACTAAAGTAAGACTAAAATTCACCAAAACTGGCAGGTGGGTTGCCAATTCCACAAAACAAAGGAAGGAACAGCTGGACAAACTAATAAACCGAACAACAAACATAAAACACTCAGAGCTGCAACGATTAATCTATTATCGGCGCACTATTAAATTAATCTGCATCTATTTTGATAATTGATTTTTTTTGCATCTTTTTTTTTTTTTATAAAAAGTTTTTTAAAAATTCACATTTTTCTGTCAGCTGCTTAAATTTGAATAATTTCTAGTTTGTTCTCTTTGACAGTTAACAATCTTTTTAAGTTGTGGACAAAACAAGACTTGGACTTTGGGATGCACTGATCAATGTTTTTCACAATTTTCTGACATTTTATGGACCAAATAACTGAGGAAAGACGCACAGACACATTTTCAAGTGACAAAGATTATGATAGGATTTAGGAATTAATTGATTAATCGTTTTGAGTCGTTTTTTAATAATTAAAAAAAAAAATCTAAATCCTCAGTTTAAATGTGAATTTTGTAAGCATTTTTAATAGAGCTTGTCCAGACCTGCTAAGGGGCCCTCCGAACTGACCAGAGGGCCATGTAAACCATTTGCCACACAGTCACACCCCAGTGCTACAGTCCTAAGGGGGTGGCACTTTACAAATCACTAGCAGAGATGTCCAGCCCACAGGAGAAGCCTCATGTACTACTGTAATTATCCAGCCAAACAGAGGTGCCAGGTGCAGCTGCGTATGTGTTGCATATTCATGACTCCTTGAACAGTTTGTGAAGAATCTCAGTCATCAAGGTTATGGTATTCGTAGAAAAGGTTGTCGTAGGCAACTGGACTTGGTAAAGTTCTTTAAGATGTTTCGTCTCTCATCCAAAACTGAAGAAGCCTTTGGATGAGAGGCGAAACGTCTTCAAGAACTCTACCAAGTCCAGTTGTCTACGACAACCTTTTCTGCAGACTGGCTTATCAATGATTGTTTCTTTCAAGCATCCAAGTATTTGCAGTCTGCTTGGACCCTGTTCATTGCCTTTGCAGTTATATGTACGAATTTCATGTTTTGGTATTTAAAAAATCTCTATGATTTTTCTTCTTGTATTCACTTGTTATCGGACCTGCTGGTTGTATATCTTGAAACAATGAGGCAAACTCAGCTAAGACATGAAGACATGTATAAATATATAATATAAATTGACTCCATGTTACCCAGCTGAAAACTGCACTTGTTTTATTTCATTTGGATTCATTTTGGCTCCTAAAGCAATACATTTGTTGTGTTGAATGAGGTTGAAAGTCAGTGGTATGTAAAGGAAAGGAAAGGAAAAATTTATGTGTTTTCATGTTTTAAATAAATTCCTGTGAATGTCAAAAATGTGCGTTTGTCTTTGAATTCCTGGAAAAGTGTTTGACCAGCAAAGCAAACCCATTTTCAGGAAAGGAAGGTCGTGACTGCTGCATTCAACTCAGCAGAAATGTTTTCTACTCAGCAAAATAACTTGGGCTCCATCCAGGGAACAGCCTCTGGTCCTTTTATTGATAATGTCAATCTAAACAGGACGGAGCATGTTGTCTATCACAGCACAAGGGTAAAAAGACAGGAGGAATGGAGAGCTGCCGGCATCCATCCAAAGCAGTCAGAAGTAAAATGACTATGTACACTGTAAAAAAAAAAAAAAAAAAAAAAAAAAAAGACTATTTGTTTTGACTTTAAAAAGTTAGTGTCCGGACTGCCTTGACATTTTAAGTTGGCTGAATTTGAAAAGACAAGTTGGGGTAATTTTGTAATGATTCAAAACAAATAAACTTCTCTAGTCAAATAAGCTTGATAAGAATTCACTTAATAAGCTTAAGATATAAAGTTGAATCAACAGTTCTTCAGTCACACTGACAAACATAACAAACAAATTTGATTTCTGTCTACATTTCTCAGTTTGAAAAGTCAGTTCTTCATTTCACACAAAAAACTAAGAGCTTCAGATGCTCTGGTTGGAGCTACTCTGTTCATCATTGGTGCAAAGACAACATGTGAAACTGTTCTCAGTGAAGTGTAAGGGGGACTGAATTGAGTACCAACTCTCATCATTGTTTACAGTGTTTTCATTATTATGAAATCAAGCAACAATGACTTTATCTTACAGTGTAGTAGAGACACAGCGCATTTTTATCACATATGTTTTGATCAAATTATAAAAAAGAGGGACCTCAGGAGAGTTTGAAATTAATGAGTTGATTGAATTCTGACATTTTCTGAAAATAAATACTATAGTTTAATTAACTTGAATTAAACTTGTCTTGGTTGGATAAATACAATAGGCATAGACAACATCACAGTTGTGTTTAGAGCTGCAACAATTCATTGATGAATCAGTTATGAATCAATAATTTAATTAATTGCCAGCTATTTTGAAAATTGGCTAATCAGTTTGAGTAATTTTCTAAGAAAGAAACGTTGAAATTCTCTGACTACAGCTTATAAATGTGAATATTTTCTTTACTTCTTTATGACAGTAAACTGAATATCTTGGGGTTGTGGGTAAAACGACGACATCTGAGGATATAGTCTTGAGCTCTGAGAAACACTGATGGACATTTGTCACCATTTTCTGACATTCTATAGGCCAAACAACTAATTAATTCATTGAGAAAATGATGGACAGATTATTCAACAATGCAATAATTGTTAGTTGCAGCCCTACCTAAGACTACAATAAATAGATGTTAGAGATGAAATGTTACTCACTGTGGTTCTGAAGTGTTTAGTGGGAGTCAAAAACAAACAAGACAACCATCATAATAATGATAATAATTTATTTATTCAGGTAGAGGAAGAGTCTTTGGCAGTGAAGAACACAGGGACTGAGGGTGATTTCAGGAGAACATTTTAAAGTGAAGTGCTGCATGGAGATAAATGACTGGGCCATCAACACAGTCCAACAGTAAACCAGTCCTCCCAGAGGAGATGTAACATGAACTGATTACACAAACATTGGTGGATCATGGCACAATAGCATGAGTGGCGTGGACTACAGCTGAAAGAAGAAACAAAAACGACTCTGTGAGGGTTTTTATCTGTGAACGCGTGGCTGTTACGTGACAGGTGATAAGTGTTGGTGATGCTGCTGTGAAATGAGGAGTGTGCCCATGAGACAAACAGATGGGTGTTAACTGCGTGAAGAGGCGTTTGGCTTTTTGTGTGTGCGATGAAGTGAAGTGTCCCTCAGTGAAGATTTCCAGATGTATCACAGTAAAATCTGGCACTGGCTTTGTTTTTGTTTTTTTTATGACACTCTGGATTACTTTTAAAAGTCCTCCATCACTCTCCAATCTGGTGTATATTTCTGGCCTGAATTGTGTTACAAAAACATATAAAAAAAGCAACAATTACAAACAAAAATAGTAATTCATTTAGTCGAAGAGGGAGAAAACTGCTTACAGAGCAGCTTGCTCATTCTTCCGTATTCACATCCCATTGGCATCTGCTACCAACTGACAAGTGCAACTCTATAGTTCATATAATGAAGGGCAAAGAGGTACATAATACATTAGTTTGAGGTGTTTTCCAGTCCAGGAAGTCAGTTCCCTCCTCTTTTCTGTTCTTGTACATCTTTTCTCTTCTTTTTCTTTTTCAAATGTGTCTGAAAATGTGAGGATGTGGTGGAATGTCTTTCTGGATTAGAAAGCAGCACAAATTTCATCTCCACACCCTAAAGATAGGGCAGGTAAGTATGGAAGCCCATTTCTACCAAAAAAAATAAAGATCCTGTAAGTCATTATAATGAGAGATGTTCTTGAAATAATGACCCAGTATGACAAAATAAAAAGTTAGCATTTCAAAACAATGAGAAATACAAGTTTCTCATTATTTTGAGATATTAAGTCATTATTTTGAGACATTTGTTAATTATTTTGAGAAATGTTCACATTATTTTGACATTACTCATTATTTTGAGACATTTTCCCATTATAATGACTTACAGGATCTTTATTTTCTCATTATATTGATGGCATTGCGCTTCCATAGGTAAGGCCATTTCAATATTTACCAAGGACTTGTTAAAACCAAGTAATAGAACCAATCAGAATGCACATAACACTGCATTCGTCACACAGCTCATAACATGAGAGGGGCTGTACACACGGTGCACACTGTGCACGTGCGTGACATGGCAGCTAAACATGTCCAACAAGGGAAAACAATGACATCACAGCTCCTGTCAATCAATGAATCAATATCATTCAGAATACTGTCAGAGGCCCATTCATTCATCGATAAAGGCAACAGGACTTCTTCTTCTCTTCCACCATCAGTCTTCTCTTTCTGCATTCATAACACTTCTGTTACCAGAAAAGTAAATATTCGTCTACACAGACGTCACAGGACACAAAGAAGTTCGTTCAATATCAGAATACTGTTGGAGGTCAGGAGTTTGGCTGCTCCCATAACATGTGCAAAAACCTGTTTTTGTAAAGAGTGGAGGCCACTGGGGGTCGCTGTTTCACTCTGTTACAGGCATCACTAATCAAAAGTCAAGTCCCACTGGCACAGCAGTCACGCTACACATCCATGATCCATGTTAAGGCTGGGCAAAAGGGCGAGAAGAGGTGGCACAGTCACTCAGCTGGTGAGACTAGAGTCAAAGTGAAGCTCTTAAAGTGCCTCATCCAGCGTCTTCATCTACACCCCATCAGTTCACATTAGGTCCATGCCCGGTACTGTCCTGGATTAGTGGTGTAAGGGCAAACAGCTGGGTCACAGCAGTCCAGGGTCACAGTGTGACCTTGCTGAGCCTGAGCGACAGACTCGAGCGGTGCTGGGCGCGAGGGAGTGTGGAGCTACACCGGCTTCGTAGCTGGACTGTCCGACCCGCTGAGCCTCGCACCCGCAGCAAGAAGTCAAAGTTAGCTGAGGTGTTCATGGCGTAGAAGACGTTGGCGTTGTCTGGGATCACCAGTTCTGGTGGGGGGAGGAGAAAAAGCAGAAATGATGAGTTTGAGCTCTTACTGTTAGTGCCAAGAGTCATTGTGATTCATTAAGTCGGGAAAACAGCTGATCAGTGGAAGAACTGCAATAATTAAAATGCTGAATTGCAAAAGATGTTTCATCATAGTTTTTACGTACTAACTGTTGCAACACCTTGTGATTAATGTAAATATCTGACTATATGCCTTGGAACAATACTGCCTATGAAATATTATTTGAGACAAATTAGTTTTTTATCACAGTTTTTGGAGAGAACACAAGATCCATGAAAATAAAAATAACGAGGCTCAATTTAAAAGTAGAGTCATGTCTTTGTTTTTTTGTTTTGTTTTTTACCTCTCTCCTCAGAGATGACTTGTACCAGCTCATATCCCTCCTCAGGCTCCACCTCCAGGTTGTGCTTTGCCATGGCTCTAGAAATTACAGCTGGAGTCTTGTCTTGATTGGTCAACTATTTGGGGAATAGATAAAAAATTACTCATACAGAATTTCACATATATTGAGTAAAATGTAAACATAGAACATCAGCCAGGAACACAATCACGAGGGTTGGGCATGGAGAACCGATTCCAAAAGCATGCAAGTAAAATGTATGCATATCTTCTCATCTTATAATGCATTTGTCTTATTAAATCCTAGTCTTGCATTATTCTCAGTTAACGTGCTCAGCTGTTGTCAAGTTGGTCAACAGGCAGGTGAATCACACAAATTGTGAGTCTTTAACAGCAACCTCAATTTAGCAAATGCCATGCTACAAACGTGGGATGCTCTATGTTGTTACAGTAAACTAGCCTCAGTAAACCCCAAAATATACAAGAAACCAGAAACGAGATCACCATCGTTACAGTTACCTGGCTAACATTAGCTTTGCTCAGTGTTCACATTGATAGCATTTATCTGTGGATTTTAGTCATTCATACAACTCTGCTCCTCCCCAATCGAGGAATCAAGAATCATTGAGAACCAAAATTCACAAGCAGAAGCCAAATTGGAATCGTTTCAAACAATACACAACCCTATCAATCACACATCTTTACTTACCAGTATGCTCTTATAGAGATTGCCATTGCCGTGCTCCAGACTGACTCTTATGATGCACGAGTCTTGTGCCTGGGTGTTATAAGCCGGGGTTTGACTCGGCGAGCTGGGGCTCAAGGGTGTGAGGGAGACAGACCGTCTGTGGGTGCAGGGGGGCCCGGGGGGTGAGGGACATGCAGGAGTGATGGAGACACTGGCTGTCGACGAGCTGGTGTCCATGGAGTGCAGTGAAGTACAAGAGGAAGATTCTGATAGCTGAGGAGACATAAAACCAGGTTACACACAGACACATAAAACCTGGATCATTTTCTTCCACAAATGCACTGAGCCACAATCTGATAATTAATTTGCAGCTATTTGAGGCGTGAGGGAGAAAGACTTTGTACTGGAACAAAGTGACATCTACAAGTCTAAAAAGAGATAAACTGATGAGCATTTTGACTAAAGGACTATGAAAATGATTAGGGCGGAGGGGAACAGAGAAGTTGTCAGTATTTAGTGAGGACATTTAAGCAAAGGTATTGCAATTTTTCTTAGTCAAGATGAGGGTCCAAAGAATAAATTAATAACCCTGTCCAAGGCCTTGCTTTTTAAATTCACTTCCAGGTTTATCAAATGGAAACCCTCCTCTCACTCAAAATAGGGAGTTCATATGGAGCAACATCATCATGCAGAAACCTACATTAGGTCACCTGGGGAAGCATTTTCAGAAGAGCTTGGTAAAGTAGAATTTTGAAGCTAAAATGTATGTACTTAGACTAAAATGTGATTGTTCAGATTTGAATACATAAGGAACACTACTTCTAAGTTACAAAAAATAATGGACATGTCCTTTAAAAAAAAGTGACCCCCCCCTCTCCTCAGACCAATAATTTTCACACAGTCCCTGAATATGATCAAAACTAACACGTTTTCTTTAGTGTTGGTGTAATGACCCACCTTGTTCTGCTGGGAGTCGGAGGTGTGAGTGGGGGTGAGGCCCTCGCTGTCTGATGGGCTGCTGGAGTCACTGGAGGACACGCTGACAGAGTCCATGCTCTCACCTGAGCTGCCAGTAGGGGGCGAGCGTGGTGTCTCTCTGACTGGAGAGCTGGCTGCATTACTGTCTGTTCCAAGAAACAGCCTGAGAAAGAAGAGGAAGTCACTTATTAGATAATAAAATAAATAAGGTCACAGCAACACAGTACTTGAATATGATACTGTGACAGGATAGAATAGTGTTCTTCACTTAATTTGATTTGAAAAATAGACCCTCATCCATTAGGTTATATTCACATCCATATTATGGAAGCACTCACAGGCTGAGTCTCTTCACCATACTTTTTCGAGGTTTGGGTGAGGTTGGACTGCTGTCACCAAGACCTTCAATCTCACAGGACAAGGCATAGCTGCAAGAGAGAACAGCGATAATAAATCTTAAACATCATAAAAAACAAATCATGTGCCTGCTGGTCTAGAGAGCCATGAATTCTGAGAAGGAGTGAAGGGAAGAGAAAGTCAGAGAGTGCAACACAATAGATCAGTAGGGAGTGAAGACATGACTGAAGAACAGCAGGGAGAAGCAAGGAAAAAGCACAGAAAGAAGCTTCTATTGAGCGTTTGTTTTTAACAATAGCTCCAACAGAGCATGGCCTCATGCACTAATTTGCTTGTTATCTAAGGGATAACGGTGCAAACAAGAAGAAGGTATTCCGTGAAAAGCTTCAGTACCTCTCCTCCTCGCTGAGCTGAGTCTGGCTCTTAAACCAGCGCAGGAAAGTCGCCTCCGGAGTCAGACAGTAGCTGTTACAGGCCGACTGCAGCAGCTTAATCTGAGCGATCACCTCAAACTCCTGCAGGGACAAAGAGAAAAAGACCGACATTAGATCTGTCAGCTCATCATGTGATAATTGTCATGGTGTAATCATGTCAGAGGAGGCCGCATGCAGCTCCACTCACCCTGCGTCTCTTCTCGAAGTTGATCAGGCCACCCTGCGGAGGACACAAAGAGCACGCTGTCAGACCCTGGACATCACATACCAGTGGCTACTTAGACAAACAGCATTAGGTGCACCACTCTAAAAATGGGCCGACAAAATTCCTCACGCACTCATGGAAACTTACGCCCCACTTTCTGACAGCGGTTACACAGACACACTCTCAGATCTGTGGAGGTGCGTAAACTCGCGGACACATGCTCTCAAACATCCAAACACACACACACATTCAGCAGGTGTCAAGGGTTTTTTCTTACCTCTACTAGATCAGGCAGAGCCGTATCCAACATGGTGAGGTCGGTTAGAAAAGTCCCCAAGTACGGTATCGTTCCCTGCATCGCTCCCTGTGGAGGAATACAGCTTTTTAATATCTAGTTTAAATAAATATTTTAAAGGGATTGTGTAGAATATTCGAAGTGGGGTTGTATGAGGTACTTATCAATAGTCAGTGTTTTAGCTACACCACTTTACTTTGCTGTCAGACAGCCTTTTCCCACTTTCACAAGGGCAGGATAACACATAATAACATTAACAAACTAACAGATTGAGGCAGTGGTAGACCAGCAACCCTTGTGTTCTGCGAGCTCATATTAAACTGATTTCACCCAAGGAATTTGGTTGGATTGGAGAGAGTGATATTTGGCTTATATAATGGTGGCTTCCCATCAGAAAAGGCTGTGTGATGCAAAGTAAAGCAGTGAAAATATTCGAAATACATTGCACACTTAAATTGATACTTTTTTTAAGGTAAGACTTTCCTCTAAAATACCTTTTGTTACTGGCCCTGTCCACAGTAGTACATTGATTAGCTTACATGCTGGTGCTGCGTGAGGGCTTGCAGACCAACATCTACTCTAGCTAATACACTGACTATGAAGAAGTACCTCATACAACACTACACCAAATAATCCGAACTATCCCTTTAAGGATGCCACAATAAAGCCAGACTAATTAACAGTGTGGTTTATAGATGCCAATGCGGGTTTTGTGAAATAAAACACAAGCTTAATGAAAGTACAACACACAGTGCACAGAGTAAACAAAGCTAAGTATGTGGCTTCATCATACTGGAAATGCTAGAACTCACTTTACAGTACATTGCATTAGAGGAATGTGTTGTTTCAAATTATAGAGCTCTGTTTTAGCACTCTTTGAGCAAAGATCCATTTGTCTGGTATTTTTTGCAGAAGCTCTTAGTTAATCTCACCATTTCCTTCTGCAGCTGTAGCCTCTTGTGGGTACGTTTCTGGTGCTCCTTGGCACAACTCTCCAGACTGGCAAACTTTGAAGTGCCTTCCTGTAGAGCAAACAAACAAAAATAGAACTTCAGTCCTTGAGATTGTAACCAGCGAGGGAAGGCATGTTTTTAGGATTTCCAGGTGAAATCTGTGACAGTAACATTTACAGTACATCTGTCAAGGTCTGCAGGCAAAATCTGGCCCAGCACCTCTTTTTATGTGGCTGAACAGAGCTTGCAAATTACATAATTTGTTCAACAATTCTATGTACAGTCGATAAACTACGTTCACACATCCCTCAGATATGCAGTAAATGTCTGAACTCACCCTCATGAGGAGCTCTCTGCTGGTCAGGTAGTTGTTGTGATCGGAGAAAATGTCTGACAGTTCCTCGAATGTCTGCATGCTGTCTCTGAGAAGAGCACAGATTCATGTTAGCTAATGGTAATAATGGACATAATTAGCTAAAATGCATGTGCAAAATACAGTCTGAGATGCTGCTGAATTCTACCAAAGGGCTGATTCTTTTATTGAGACCTGCTGAGATTATCTGCATAGCTGAGAGATTGGAGGCTTACTTGTGCACACAGGCCCATGCCCTTTTCAGCCTGTACAGCGGGTTGGATTGCAGCGCAGAGACGATGGCTCGCAGAGACGAGAAGTTTTTGCGTATTCGACATTCCTGTTGGGAGACAATTAACAAAAGGACGGTCATAACATGACCCATGTTTGTGGTAGGTTTATAGATGATTTTGTTTGTGTTTCTGCCAACCTGAGCGATGTCTATCCAACGCTGGATGACCCGCGCTCTGACATGCGGCCTGATCTGTCTGTGCTTCAACACTGTGCTGACCACGCAGGCCGCCACGGCGTTAAACTGCGTGATGGTGGCACGGATGGTGGGGGCGCTGTGCTTGTTGTGCTTCTTATCCCTCTGGGACCAGATAGAGCCCAGGCAGTGGTGAGGTACGACCTTTTTAAACAGCAGCTAGAGCAAAAAACAGGCTGATGTTAGCATGATGACACTGAAGAAACATCACAGGGGTGTAACCTGCGTGACTTTTTCCCTCACAAACAGCTCACACTTCCAGTCCTGCCCCGCTTCCATCTCATTTTCCTCCACTTACCGCATCCATGTAGGTCAGCTGCTCTGCCACCAGGTCGGCCTCGAACGACACAAAGTCCTCCTGGACCTCGATCTCCACTTCCTCCTCCTCCCCAAGGCAAAAAGAACTGTTGCCTTGGAAACCAGCTGAAAGCAGGCAAACACAGATTATTTGACTTTGACTAGAAATTTGATGGCCAAAATACAGTGTCAATTTGCATCTGGGTGAGAATAGTTACATGGTAGCTATTTGACTGTTTACATCCAGTCCCGTGGTTAGGTTATAAAGAGTAACAAAGTCTCTACTGTGAGATTGTGGTGAAAGATTGGGTTAAATACAAGGCTTGTTCTTTCTTTTTCTTTCTTTCTTCCTTATTAGTTTTGCACAAGTAAATAGCCACATTGCAGTTCAGCCTATAGAAAAAACAATGCTGCAAATAATTACATGTTAAAAAATTGTTTGGATTTAGAGTTAATTACCATCAGTGTCCTCCATGTTGGCCTGACTCTGCAGCTGCTCCAGCAGACCCTCTGCCCGTCTCAGAGCCTCTGAGCCTGGCAGGGCCCGGCGCAGGTAGTCCATCAGCCTGTGGAGACAGGGGTAGTCAGGAGGCTCCTGGAAGTCTTCAGGACACTGATCGAGCCAGGCACGCAGGATAGAGGCCAAGGCACTGTAGAGACAGCAAGGAAAGTTGTGAGGTTTACGTGAGCTGGCAATGATAGAAGGGCAGGTGTGATAAGTTACAATAAATCTTACAATCCATATGGAATGGATAGTGATGAACATATAAAAAATGTA
>JAJHUR010072646.1:0-16291 GCA_027495735.1 Lutjanus campechanus | reverse complement strand
AAAATTGTAAAAAAAAAAAAAAAAAAGAACACAAAACAAACACAAAATGTCTCCATCCTGCTCGTGTGGTGTAATCCAAGTGTCCATGAGCCGCAACATTAAAATTTAACCACAAAAGACGCCATTTACACCATGTTTTTAGCAGAAATGCCAACTGTAGCCTCCCAAGTAGCATGTAAACATGGCGTCAATGTATCACAAGAGACTTTGTATATCTCGCAAGATGTATCGCGAGACTTCGTATATCTCTTAATGGATGCACGTGTGAAAATATTGCGAGATATATGAAGAGATATAGTAAAGTCTATGGGCCCTATCTTACACCTGGTGCAAAGCCGCTGCCCTGGTGGCGCAGGTGGATTTGCTACCTTACATTGGTGCAGTTGCCATAGCAAATTAACTTGTGCCTGGTCTGTGTGGCCATGGGCGAGAGGTCTAAAAGTGAAGGTAAAAGAAGGCGTGGCTGGGTGCATTTGCTATCTTCTGTTTGCAGTCGGATTGAGGTGCAACTTTGCAGCAAGTGTCTTCTCTACCCGGCTCCTGCCCGCTGGCTCCTTCTTCAGGAGCTTCAGCCTGTGTAGCTGCATAACAGTAATGATGATGAGAATGAATTATAAAACATACTGTCCTGGTACTTGATATTTACAGTTCAGGTATTGTATTACTTTTTTCAGGTGTAAGTTTAAAATAAACTATTTCCACATGAAGCTGCTTTGGAGGCTTCCTGTGGTCTCCATATATTGCATACTTTCACACGTTAACTTCTCAATCTAGGAGATCTACCTCCTTGCTTTAAAAATCTTTTCTCTTTCTTTGTCTGTTTTCCGCCCACCATCATGCTGCCACTGCTTGCGTTCCTGGAGCACCTGCTTATCAAAGGTGATGGGAGCTGACTTTTTGATTGGTTTATTGCATGCTTGGCCTAAATTTGCCTTTGAATTAATCAAGGTACTTCGGTGCAGCTTATGGGTGAATCCTAATGTGCCCTGCTGGTGCAAGGGGTGGGACAGGACAGGATACCCCTGCACCCCTGGCGCAAGATGGCAAAAGTGGATTTGAATAAATTAAATCCATTGCCCCTTGTGCTTTCCACTTGTGCTTTAGATCAGCGTAAGATAGGGCTCTATGTATAGGAAAGACTGCTACTGTGTGACTGATCTGCACGCCAGTGCTAACCACGTTGCTAATCGATGCATGCATAAGTTTCTGTGCATAACTCATGCCTTTGAACTCCTCTGCATTACATGCATCAGTCCTCATAGTTAGTGTTAGTTCTTTTGGTGTTCAGCAGTAGCATTGGTTATGTTCTAAAGCACAAATAACATTCCCACACCTCTAAAAAATGCCGGATTTTGTGTGTAAAACTTTTTCCGCAGCTCTCACAAACAGAGTGCAGAGGAGCAGTCGTTCTGTGAGCGTGTTAACTAACTACAGAGCAGATCTACCAGAGCAGCTTCAAGTGGCAATTACAAAGTTCAGTTCTGTCAAACATCTTTTGCTCAGACAGCTTTTTCTGTGAAAGGAACAAAGTCTTGGAACTCACTACTTGGACTTCACCATTTTTAAGAAGACCACCAAATCCTCAGTTAATTAAGGAACAATGTACTCATGTTAGTTTTTAAATGTAATGTCTTTAAATGTGTGCTTTATTGCTTCCTGCTGTGCTCAGGTTTTACTTTACAGTTTTATAGTTTACAGGTCTCATGATATTTTGTTGTATCAATTTACCATTTTCTATCTCAGTCTATCTCACTTGTTCTCATAAAAGCCCTTCTAGGGACTGTTGTTGCAAGTTAGCGTTTGCAATAAACACTATGATATATGCATCAGACTGTATCTGTCTCACTGTGGGATCAATAAAGTTTATCTTATCTTATCCAAACATTCATGCATGCATCACTTTATCATTCAATAGAAATGGTATGGCCGTCAATGAGGCATTGACTTGCATTGTTCTATTTACATCTGATAAACTGTTCCACTCTATTGAATACTGTAGGTGGATGGAGCAAAATGTACGTGCACAAGAGCCAGATTTACAGAAGCTTGTTTGCTGGTGACTCTTCTTCACCCAGCTGCTCTGTCTTTGAGTCTGCTTATTCTGCTTATGATATAACACATGTACAAACACGCTTCCCACTTCCCATGCAAGCCTACAGTGTTGAGTGATAACCCAGCCATAAAACAGAAATAGCTTAAAGCATTTTGGTTAAAGGGAATTAACACGAGAACCAATTCAGGAGGACTAAACAGGATTTGAAGAAGCAAGAGTTATATTGCCTGCGATAAAGAAAATTCCTTGGAGAGAGAGAGGGTGAAAGAGAGTCAAAGGGAAAGAGAGAAAGAGAGAGAGAGAGTTTAAACGATGTGAGAAAACATTAGTAGGAACCATTACATGCTCTGCCGCTGCTCTGGGAGCCATTAGCTTGTATAAACAGGTCATTCCTCCACTGAGCTCTACTCATTGATTCGCAGATAATCTGTCTTTGCTCCTCCTGCTCCCACTAACTGAGCGCAGTCTGGTCGGCACTACAGTACATGCTATTCCTGCCAAAAATATTGTGGCAGCCCTTTATGGTCAGTCTATTGCAGAGAAGCAGGTTGGACAATGTCCCCTGTCAATGGCGATGTAAGGAAAAAGCTCCCCTGCTGCTGCAGCTACAACACCATCACACCCCTGGTGTCCTTTCTGATATGGTGTTGGGTAGCACACCTGCTAGGTGTGTGATGACTTTGTGGTATCAACCATGTTACAGTACAGTGATATAATCTGCCAGGGACCATGCTTTTATCCATCTATCACACACAAATCAGCAGAGGCCAAAAGAACAGTTAATGCCACCAGATGATTGGAGGCTTCATATTGATTCTGAGATACTTCATCTGTGGCCATGTCTTGAATGTAGAACCCCACTACTGTAAAATTAACCTTAAAGACCTATCTAAGGCATACCCAAAGTAAGCTGAAAGCTGTTCTTGAACCATCTGGAGTACATGCATGGCTTTGATCTCATTTGAAAGGTAGCACTCTGAAGTTTTCCCCCAGCTAGAATCTCTGTAAGTGCTACTGCCACTGAGAAATAGAACTTTGAACACACTGGTTTTATTTCTTCCTGAATATCTTTTTTTTTTTTTTTTTTTGGAAAAATATGCCAGCAGATGACATATAACTGTGACTTTCTAGTTGGAGAATGCAATGGAACCACAGAATTTAGCCTTACCCAAGTCCGAGTTCTATTGTGATCACAGAAAATAAATATTTAGAAATATTTTTCTCAGGGTATGTCGAGGCGTTTTCTTAAAAAAAAAGGCATTTGGAGATCCCCCCCAAAAAAATCCTCAAAACAAGAGTTCATATAAAAATCAAGTCTCAGCAAACTATCTAAATTTACATATTTATCATGTTATAGCTTCATATTACATAGAAAATATTGCTTTGTATATTTATATAAATCTATTGTGTTGTATATTGTTATTTTCAGGATTTCATTGGCTATACAAAGCACCAGTTATCCGCACAGTCTGTTCTAATTGGCTCTGCCTTTACACAAGAGAAGAAAGGCACTTCCTTTCAACTATTTCTTGCTATTTTAGGCTGTCGACAGGGCATGGAAGCTCCTATTGACTGAGGTGAGGAATCAATCAAAAGGCAAGAGTGCAGCAGCCATCTTGAGACCAAGATATTGCCTCTATCTGCATGGAAACTCCAGATGTGAGTGGAGCATTACAACATCAGCTGGCTTGATCGTGCATGTTACTTATAAATTAATGAATGTGTTACAAGATGGGATCGACGGGACCTTTGCCAATGTAAAAGGACCTTATTTGTCCATATATTACTGATCAGTGAATTTTTGAGTCTTCAGTGGTTAGTTGCCTCAATTTTGTAATTGTCTGTTTGCATGTATCTGGTGCTGTTGCTGCTGTTGTGATTGTATCTCCAAAAGGTTGCTATCGATGGCAACAGAAGAATCACACCTTACATAGTTGTGCATTTTGACAGATATAATCAGATGAGTAAACGCCTGCCAGCTGGCTTGTTCAGTTTGTGGGTATTTATCGATGGAAATAGTGCATTTTGGACTGAATGTGTCATTGGATTGGATCGACTAGACCCTTGCCAGTGTAACAAGACCATTTTTGTTGAAATATTATTGATCATGGATTACTATGAGTCTTCAAATGTGGGTTACTTGAACTTTTTATTTGTGGTTTTGATTGTGCCTCCTGTTGTGATTGTATCTGGAAATGATTGGTATCTATCAAAACAAGAGTCTTGGCTTTCTATCGGTCTGTCACATGAATAGACATCTTTATATAGTAGTTGTGTACTTTGACCCCTTAATGCATGCTGATCACCCAAAACCCAGGGAGGGAAAGTTCACTGGAAGATGAGATGATGTTATGGGACAACAAGATTGAGAGTACAGTATGTGAATGTACACCTGCTCAATCAAAAACGTGCATGTTCTTGTTTAGTTGCGATCTTCCTCTCTACACAAAAGTAAATTTTTTCCCATTTGCTACCTGAGTGGCAAGAGGGAGCAAGTGGATGAGTGAGACAGCAAAGAGACAGCAAAAGTAAACTTGACTTGGTCCCTATTTTGTTGCGGTGGCTTATAGAATTTAAAATAGCAGCAGAAGGCTCTCTGCAACACTAACACAGGTAAGAAACATTGCTGAAAGTTTCTTGCAGATTTCTTGCCTCTTGCAAATATCAAGCATGTTTGACACCAACAGAACAGTAGAATCTCAAGAGGCAGTTAAACAGGAGGCAACTCTTTCTCCCCAGGCTGGCAATGAAGGACTACCAAATGTGACCTAAACATGTCCCATGTAGAAACCACACGTTTCCTCCCAAGCTTGAGCAGATGCCACAAACAAGCAGGATGTAAGAATCTCACATGCAGCTTATTTTGTGCAAAAGCAAGTTGTGCTTTTGCACTTTTCTGTGCATTTTGCATATTGCGTACAAGTGTACAAAGACTCAAGATTGCCGTCTTAACTAGAAACGTCCAAAAACAGAGAAACAGATTAATTAAAACACTTAAAAAATCATAAATTGTCAATTGTCAATGTATGTCAACAGTCTATACAGTAGTCAACACATGATATTAACACTTTTTAAAACCATCCACAATTTAGAGTTTCATCACATGAACCAGTGCATGTAAAATATTTATAATCCTTATAAATACTTTTTTGTAAGTACTATGGTACCTGTGGGTTGCAGTAGTGGTAAACACTGCTGAATGGCTGACAGCAATTGCATTGTGTGGTATCTGTCAGCTAATAATGTGATTGATGTATTTCTCAGTTGTGATGTGCTGTCAAAATGCAATATACTAAAGCATGTAGAATAAAAACAAATGGTTTTACCCTTTTCTCGTGGCAGTTGTGACAGTAATTTCTTACACGTGTGCTTTGGCAGGAAAGCTACTCCCACACTCCAGGGATTTATTATGCCAATGTATTTTACTGTATTATATGATTTGGAATAAGAACATGTTGAGAAATCCTATAAAAGGCCTATAGTTATGAAAATTAGTTCCTAGCATGCATGTTCATCCAGCACTGCAGCAGCTCATAATGCGTAAGTTGGAGTAGAAAACAACACACCTTTCCCAAGTTCACAGCTATGGGAGGCTTTTATCATCCAAGAATTGAAAAAAAATGCATAATGCTGTACTGCAATAATACAACATAAAGATTAGGGTGGATCAAACATAGCTCATCTTGAATATTTAATGAGATACAGAGAAACCTAGTTTTTATGTACATTCTTTTAACTACACAAGAAGAATAAGGTATGTAGACAGTTCCAAAAAATCAAGATTCAGCCCAAATCAAGACAGTCTGCATACCATATTCTATTCTCCTCTCCTTTATACTCTATAATTACAAAGTAAAAACAACAAATGTCCATGCATTGTTGTTACTGTGTAATAAAATAGTAAAAAGGGGAGAACAGTCAAGGTTATTCTGCATACCTTATTTCCTTTTGTACCAGGATACAAGGTGATTTTATTTATCAGTTGGTTGATTGATCAGTTGGTTGGAACTGGTTGAAGAATCATATAAAAATATAGTAAAACTAATATATATGGTGTTGAGTGTTGTCAGTACCTCCTTAAGCATTTTAGATTGTTTATATATGTTTGATACACCTTCATCTTTATGTAATATTACTGTATTATGTTTTAGTCCTTGGATTTCCATAGCCTGTAGTGCACTGGAGACAGGTAGGTGTGTTCCCCACTCCAGCGTGTCTGTTATGAGCTGCTGCAGTTCTGGATGAACATGCCTGTTAGGAACTAATTTTATAAGTATAGACACGTTTTTCAACCTGCTCTTATTCCAAATCATACAATAAAGTAGAAGATATGGCATAATGAATCCCTGCAGTGTGGGTGTGGCTTGCCTGCTGAAAGCAAATGCATTTGAATTTATTGTACTTCATTCTTTATATATTGTAGAATAAATTGAGTTTTTAATAACTGTGTGTGGAAAAAATATCCACTTTAAGCAAAAAACTATGCATGGGTATTTTGAAAAAGAGCAACATGGTGCATGGCGGTCTGCCATGTGCCAACATCTTTAAGTGAGGAGACAGAGCTTTGTCACAACCTTTAGGTCTAAAAGCTTTTGTTGAGTCTTGGCAACACTGAATGGACTGAGAACTGCCAGAGGATTACTGGTAGAATAAATTAGCCTACAGTCAACCTTGTAACTACACAAAACCATTTTATGTCCATCAGAGGCACCCACAAAAATAATTAACTCTGCTGAGGAGGTCATGTTTTGTGTCTGATAGTCTTCTGAAGTTTAGCAAATTTCCATGAAATTCAGTCAACAGGTAACCCTCCGGCCATGGAATAATTGATTGTTTTGGTAGTGATCTGGATCTGGGATTTTTATTCCGGGACAACTATGCTTGTTAGCTATGATTATCAAACCTATTGCTTTCAGATATCAAACTAATGGAGACAGAGAATCTGAAACTTAAGGGTATGTTTCCAGAGAGATATCTACTAAAATCCTAGCTGTTGATGCAGCCTCAAGTCAGAATTGTCCAGTGTTGTTACTAGGAGTTTTTACTCTTGTGGTAACTCCTAATTACTTCAGGATTCTTCAGGAAATATTCTTCATGTTCTTATACATTGGCTGGCAACAATACGAAAAGACATGAGAACTGATGGATGTGTGATGCTGGTTATCTCCACCAGGTGTGAGCCTGTACAGATCATGCAATCATTTGAATGTGTGCGTATGTGTGCATCCCCAATATTTTTTGTGCCATTCTTGACTGTATGCTGAATGACCCCTGTGTTTCACAATTAATGAAAAACCTTGAAAACCTTTTTTATGCCTCCACACCAGTGACAGCCATGTCCGCAGGCATTATGTTTTTCAGTTATCCCATTCTTATGAAAACAATATCTCAAAAACACCATGAAGGAATTTCTTCTAATTTGGTACAAATGTCCACTTGGACATTTGAAAATGACTGTGATTACAAAGGAGTTACATCCAAATTTTATTATCAGGTTGCCTTTTGAAGATCTGCACTTTTCTGAGTGCACTTTTCTAGTTTTCTCTGTGTCTCCTTCTGATTCAGACCCATCCGGATAAATGAAAAGAACCAACAGATATAGTAAGAGAATTCAAAGTTCTCTCTGGATTTTGCCACAGCAACATAATGTATGCATCCACATATGGGCACGCCAGCAAACAACAGCATAATCCCTTTTTGGAAGCTGCTGTGAAGCGAAAATCAAAACAAATGAAGTTTGTTTAATTAGACATTATCGTGGATTATAGAATCGGCTCTGAAGAAAACAGCAAATACTTAATTACTGATGTAACAAGTGGCAATTTTAATTACCTTGATATAGATTGTGGCATCTGTTAGAGTCAATATATCAAAGACTTTCAACATTTTTAATGTGGTTTGTGGCAAGGTTCAATTGCTGGGATGTAAAATTTGAATATTTAGTTGAGTTTGACATCAATTGTTTTACGTTATTCAGAGGTTGTTTAAATGTTAAGCAATATTGACAGCAGCACTAAACCTGACTCAGTGGGCGTGCTGAGCTTATATTGAGGAAGATTTTCTTATTGGCAGCAGAGAAAATCTTGCTTTTGGCTTGAGGTTGTCTGTGACGCTACTGATGAAATGCAATTTTAACGGCAGGAGAATCCTTGAGAAATGCGTGAGCTATCCCTTTAAAGCCCATATGGATATTTAAGACTTCTAACTATTGGAATGACTGTGTTGTCATGGTAACAATAAGACCCTAAAGCAGAAATTTAACACTGCAAAATGTTCAATTCACCATTGATATCTAGATTGTGGCAGCAGGGGAGTACACACCTTTACAAATACACTCTGAACTGGTCCACTGTCACGTTATTTCATCTCTGTGTTTCACAGAAACATAAAACAACTACAGAGTGCCTAAGTCACGCCCCTTCCGGTGGACCACCATGTGACCTAACCTTGGAAAAAATAGGAATTGGGGTCTATGGTGAGAAACAAATTATTTTTTGATCCTGTTTGAACTGTGCTAGAAATTACGCATATGGTCTCCTATCTTACAGTGATCTAACAAGCAAGTTGAAAGTGCAAGGTGCAATGGATTTAATTTATTCAACATGTGTCCAAATCCACCTTTGCTGTCTTGCGTCAGGGGTGCACAGGTATCCTGCCTTGTCCACCCCTTACGCCAGCAGCGCACAGTGGGATAGACCTATCAGCTGTGCACAGGTGCCTTGATCAATTCATGGATGAGTTTTCAGGAGAATGTGATGCAATAAACTAATCAGAAAGACAGCTCTCACCACTTAAGAATTTAGGAATCAGGTGCGCCAGGAGTGCAAGGATTGGCAGCATGATGGTGGATTTAACAGGAGGAAGCAAAGAGAAAAGATTTTCATGCAAGGGTGGGAGGAATTTTCAAATATTGCAAAAAAAACAGCACTTGTAAAGTAAATAAAACATCTGAGACTTTTTCTGGGCATGCAAAAGGCTTATTTCTCTCAATTTTTTTCACCAAAATAATCCATCCACCGGACAGGTGTGGTATATAGATATGCTGATTAAACAGCAGGATGATTGCATTGGACTGATCACAATTATGGGCCACTCTAAAGTGTGCAGTTTTATCTTGAAACCCCTTCTGATTGGCTACCTCTCGTTGCCTTCATTGGTTGGGCTGGTTAGGTTGGTTAGGTTTAGGCATGAGGAGTGATTGGTTAGGGTAAGAATATCAGGGTAAACCATAGAGGCAGAGTAGCCCCAGAGTAGCCACAGTTCAGTGTCTAATAAATGTCTTTTTCTGAGATAAAACTGCCTATTTTAAAGTGGCCTAATCAGTCCAAAGGCACACCTGTACAATAATCATGCTGTTTAATCACCATCTATGCTACATCTGTCAGATGTATGGGTTATCCTGGCAGAGAAGAAGAGCTCACAAGCACACAGATTTTAACAGATTTCTTCAACTCATGAAAGATGGGACCAAAAACATGTGTTGCATTTATATTTTTGTTGAGTACAGAATGTCCAAATAAGTTAATTTTTCCCATTTTTCTTTTTGTATGTAGGAGAAAGTTTACATTTTCAATTTTAATTTCAATTTTAGCAATGATCAGGAATGCAACAGGGTATTTTCCACCACTTTGCAGCATACAGTGTTTATACACAGACCAACTCTGACTGTGCACATCCATGGTGAAGTATAAGGGGCAGTATTAGGACATCACTAGGACTTGATTCCCATCAGTGCTCAGGAAATCTGCCAATCCACCACACAACGCCCCCAAGCTGGCATGCAGCGAGTCAAAAACTTTCTGCATAGCTGTTTTCAGCATGTCCCATGGGGCACTGGTGCTATTTAAACCAGAGTTCATCCCAGACCAAATCTTGCTGAGATGATAGCTCACAGAAACAAAGTGAGAGCAAAGTATTAGAGCAGGGGTCTTCAGCAGTTTTTAGGCTATGGACCTCTTAGCTGATCTGTCATTCCTACCCACAGCTGCTAAGTCAGCATCAGTTGTAGCATGGCTAATGTAAACATAATTCGCACTTTCACTGGTGGTGGCCAAAATGTTTCAATAACATAGCTAACAAGTTCACTATTATGAACACATGCTGCACAGTGATGTAGTAGGTTAACTAAGTCACATGATTGCAAAGGATTCATGGGTAACCTTTTGTCAATGTTGTGTAAATTAAGTATTTTGTTTGTTTGTTTGTTTCATGAATAGATTTATCTTTTATTGTGTATTTTCCAGCATATTTCTTTCTTTCTTTCTTTCTTTCTTTCTTTATTTATTATAAGCTAAATAAATAAATAAAACAATAATTCAGTGCGCCCTCCTAGCAGTAATTATGATGACCCTCTTGGGATTGTGGACCCTCAGTTGAAGACCCAGGTATTAGAGGAAATTCAGATGCAGGGATGAATAATTTCTGATATAATTTATAATACCCAAACTATTCAGCCTGTCTGACAATAATCTTTCATTATTTCATGTTCTGTTTTTCATTTGTGTTGTCACCCACTCAGGCTTTAATTTACAATGACAATCAGGCTCGACAGACGCCTCATAGTGAGTCTCTATAGCCTTGCTGTGGAATGCCAGTCAATTTGAGATTAGTGCTCTGTGAATCCCTGCAAAATGTGTTTCCCCAGCAACAGGAAGATAACATGACAGGAAAATCATCTTGTGCTATCACTGTAAAAGGGTTTTCCTGGTCTTTGCCAGCAAAAGAAAGGGTGACAGTAAATGAAAGAGAGGAAAAATGAGCAGGACAATAAGCATAATAGCCATTTCAGTTTTGAAATTAAACATGCATAACACTGAAGCCAAATAATGAGCCATACCCTCAGGGAGTCTATCTGCAGCCTGGGGCTGCAAACTTCACACAGAAATGCTCAGCTCTGCCTACAGACTATAATTGTTTATTTAACTAAATATTCTGAATGTACTCTAATGCTAACTGACATTTCACAGATTCCTCCTGTTCTGAGTCTTAACAGGTTATAAACTCTGGACATTGATTGTTGCTGTGGTCTATAAATTTGTGGAAAAGAGCTTTTGCAGGGCTAGCCACCATATTGATTTTCCCTCTGAGGTTTATTAGTTTATGAAATCCTATATTTCCTCTGTCTCTCCGTCCAGGCAGAGGAGCTGCCTGCGAGGCCAATAAATGGGAGCTCTGCTGTACCTGTATTTCCTTCTTCATTCTTTGAACTGAAGTGATGCTGTATTTATTTCTCCTTCCTTTTTGTATGTTTTGTCAGTGAATAGATTGACCCTGTAACATTCAAAGAGGCCCAGAGGCAAATCAAACCAAAGCAAACAGAATTTGCCAACTCAATCAGCGACCATCCGAGGTCCTCACAGCTTTTTCCTCTCATGCCTCGCTGCTTTTATAGAGCCAAACAAAATGTGTGCTGTCAGACTGAAAGACAACAATAATAATCCACTTTTCATAATCAAACCCCATTCAGCTGAGATTTCCCCCTGTCATTCAGAATAATTTAAATGGAGACAAATAAATGTTTAAACTACACAACACAAAATTAGAGCTTGTCACATCATGAGACAGATGCCAAACCAGTATGGGGCATGTCTGCAAAATGTGTCATGCAACAATCTGAAGAATACACTTTGTTTATATGTAAAATTATTCATTAAAAAGATATAATGAGACAAGAAAAAGTTGCTGATATATATTCAGCTTCATTAACATGTATATTATGTAGATTGCCAAAGAGGAAAGGGGCACTTATGCATCATTATTAAGAGCTTAAACTCTTAAATTGCTTTATAATCATATGAGGCAACAATTATGTATGCTAATAAATGGACAGCCACATCTCCTAACTTATAGTGCTACATAAACCAGACATATTTTTTATTTAGTTATAGTGGATAATTTACATCTTGAAAAGATAGGCTGGTAAGGTTGTAGGAGATGAGGTGTACTGACAAACAAAATGGCAAATATTAAACATAAAGTTATATGACGTCTTTGTTTTTTATTTTAAATCAAACAAATATTGCTACAAGGCAGCATGCTGTTTGGGAAGAAAACAAATTAGTTTGAGATTTCATTTTCATTTTCATTTTCATTCAGAGGCAACACAAAGTTAATGTTTTTTCTTTCTCAGTCCTTGTTTACTAGGATCTGCATCGGCTGAATATTTCCTCTGAACTCCTAATATTGCTCTGCAAAAACTGTCAGTAAATCATCCCCAAAAATCAGGATTAGAATGATAAAAAGCATGTCAACTTCATGAAGTAACTATGACACAAAAATAGAGACAAATTTGAAATATCTATTATTTGATTTTTTTTTTTTTTTTTTGCATGCTTAAAAGAGCAATATGTAAGAACCAAGAATTCAGAAATCGGCACTGCAGCCAAAATAGTGAGTTAGTGCCATAAGCAGTATATTAAATAGGTTGAATCCCTATTTAAAATACATTATATGGTTAAAGTGAGTCATTTTCCCCCCTTCCCAGACCTCACTGCCTACCGGCTGCAGGGACAGAAGCTACACGAGCTAGACAAGTGCAACATTATAATTGGACAAGGACAAGTGACAACGAGTCCTGCACTGTTGTCAGTTGTTGATCAGCTGTTTATAACTGTCAATTGTCTGTCAGTGTAAAGGTAAGCCTTTTATTTCAAAAACAAAAGCCCACTGTTACAAAAATACACACTCAGTTCAGCCTGCCCTACTGCCTCACACATTGCTCAATTTAAATGTCATAAACAACTACTCCTTCTAAAAGTTTATTAGTGATTTGTTGATTTGTTGATAAACAAACACTAACTCATTTGACGTATAATCAGCATTCATTTTAAATTTTAAACAAAAACAGACCTTCCGTCCCCGATGATAACAATAGCTGAAAAAAACTCACTCTTGGGTGGATGATGATTTAAAAAATGTCGACCTTTGGTATGCAGTTTTGTAGTTCCAGCTTATGCAAGATGTCTTTTCTTCTAGTAGTCACAGCTGTGGTATGACTAATGGTAATGGAAAAAAAGCTGTCACAGACATTGACATATCTTCACAAAAAACTTCTTAAGTTGCTGCTACCAACACCAAACATGATCTCTTCTTGGAACAGCAATCCACAGCCAATGCCTGCTAGTCAAGTCAGGTTGATTTGTAAAGCCCAAAATCTTATACAGTGTCTCAGTGGGTTTTACAAGCTAACAACAGCAATGGCTGCTGAATACTCCCCAAAGACTTTGATACACTTTTTGAAGAAACCTCAGGAAATTCAGAGATCTTCCCTCCTCGTGGGACGGCTGTCTGAGCGATGGGACATGTAGGCAAACTGTCAGATGACAACAGTGAGAGTGCTTTGTGGAGTAGAGAGCAAGGAAACTCAACTACTATCCTCCTATAAAAATGGGTTGGACAAAATATTAGAAACACATCTCAGCATAAGGCAATAAATGTCAACGGCATCATAAATAACAACCTCTAAAATCATCAATCAATCAATAATCAAAATAATCGTTAAATCAACACCTCACTAAAAAAGTTTACTTGCAATATCACACAGGAGGGAGAGCTGTTGGACTGAATATCATCACTGCTGTGTTTCAGTAGACATGACGCTGCAGTCTGAATGCAGAAGATAAGCACAGCTGCACTGATTATTCAGTACAACAGCACAATCTTGAGTGTTGCATTGCTTTTATACAACAATTAAACAAGTGTCATTTATTAGTAAGTTAACAGTTATAAGTGAAAAGAGATTATGGTTTCTTTGTTTCTTTGAACTACCAATAAATCCATCTGCTGATCGTAAAATCTGTTCAGGAAGCCATCGTATAATAATCTGTATAAGCCATGTAGGTTGTATATTTACACAAATCATTTTGTAACAATAACAGGTATGCATGTACGTGCAGGTATTTTCCCTGATTAACAGATCAAAAGCTGTTTAAAGTGCTCAGCTTTTATCCAACTCCATGTACTTTGTCAGATTAAAAACTGTGTGACAGTGATCCCACAGTAATAAGCCTTGAGGTGTCTTGTACATCATGTACAAGACACCTCCTGTCTCCTCCTGTCTCTGTGGTCTCTATCTGTTAGTCATTGTGGCAACAATGTAGACTAAAGGTTATTAAAATACCTGTAAAACGGAGTGATACATGTACTGTAGTTGAAAGTCCCAGAGATGTTGTACTCTATGAAAGCACTCCTGGAATGTTTTTCATCCAGTCCAATTACTCAGTTGGAAAAAACTGTTGTATGATAGACATTATAACCTTCAAGTTTTTTGTGTTACTTGCTGAATTTTGGAGATATCAGCTGCAGAGTTGTCTGCTGAAAAAATACAATTGAACACCAAACAAAAACAAAATTGAACACCTATGTCCTTCCATAAATACTCAAGATAATCCACAGACCTTATTGTGAGCAGCTTCATGTAGGAACTATGTTCTTCTGTGCAGAGAAAAAAGTTGTTTCATGTAGATTGTATTGCCGTAAGAAAGTAGATCTGGTAGGTCCTACCATAGAAAGAAAATAGGTCCACATGAAACTGCTCTCAACAATGTCTTTGGATTATCTTGAGTAACCGGGTCATGATTACCATATACGTATTGAGCACCACAAGCCAAATGGTATCTAGTTCAATTATACTGAAGGGATGGCAGACATCTCTACAGCTGATAACTCAAAAACTCAATAACTCACACCATTGCAATCTAGATTGATAAAAAAGTGCAGACTGGAGGAAAAATATCGAAAGGCAAAATTTTGATTGTTAGTTTTATAGATACTGTTAAACCTCTTTCATATGAACCTGCTGTACACTGCTTTCACCACTCAGTGTTGTGCCTGAGGCATAAATAGGGGTCTAGTGTTGGTGTAACCCACAGGACATGAATCTGCCTTACAAAGACTTTTAGTCACAAAAATAAAAACCAGTCTCTCAAAAAGGTGATGGTTCAGCCGAGTGATGCTAAAAGATGCTACCTACCATAACTCATGCAATAGAGACTTTTGAGTGCCTCTGTCGCTACAAAATGGACCTGAATTTTCTTCAGTTATTGAAACCTTAGAAGCTCAGAGAGAAACAGACTAAATGAGGAAGAGGTTGGAGAGTTCAGTTCTTATGTCAGTGGTGTGGCCTGCCCCCAGAATATAAATATTCATCAGTGTCCACAGACAGACGAAACTCATTATAATATCACAGAGACATGGAAGGTCTATTGGCCTAACGAGTTGATTTCCAGTCTGAGTCTGCTCTTAGAGCTGCAGCCAGGCTACATAACCACCATCCTGTGCTGAACAAGACTCGATGAGGTCGAGAGGGGTTTCAAACCATAGCATACACGAAGATCAACACACATCGGTCTGTTTTTTTTCTAAACCCATGCACCTCTTGTCAGTCTCCACAGCTATTTCTCTTTTAACAGCTCAATCATAGCCGTAATAATTCCTCTTCCATGTTTCCAGCGCCTGTGAAGTGTGTAGGCTTCCCCCATGTGTGGTTGTGTTGGCATGGAAACAGGAATGGCATTGTGATGTGTGTGTATTGAATTTTTCACCCCTGTTCCCAGAGTTGCACAGTGAGGAAAGCCTGACACCATCCCCTTCCCCCACCTATTTCTCCAGAGAGTAAAGGGGTGAGGGGGCAGATTCTTTCAAGATGTCAGCCAGTGTACATGCACGGCAAAACTCACTGCACTCCAACCTCCATGTTCCTTTAAAGTGAGAGGATACCCTCTCTGTAGACCCCTGAATCCTCTTTGGTTTCCGTTTAGAAGCTCATTACTGTCAAATTAATTTCTTGTTCCATTAGATTTGGCTAAAAATGATTCAGTTTGCTACTGTATGAATTATAAAGTGCTGTATATTTTCTATTTTAGGCAGTTTTCAAGTATTACTTGTGAATAAAATACCCCTCTGTAATTTTATCTCCCATTCACAATGCTGCCCCCTTGTGGCCATTATAGCTATCAGGAGGGGCTGAGGGATAAGTCAGCTGGTACAACATGACATTGGAACAAGCAGACTCAGGAATGACCTGTTGTCTGATGTAAGGCAAAATGGTTTAAGCTAGTTATTGCCATCTAGTGGCAGCAGAAGTGTACAACCATTACTAACAAGTAAACCAAAAAGAAGGAAGGGTCATTTTATCACTAAGAAACTTTCTGTGCTCCAGACTTTGGGAGATACAATATCATTAGAGAAATCAGTAAGCATGCGATTCTCTGAAGCGTGTTCTTTTATTTCTTCATCAGA